>JARVGS010001283.1:4875108-4885261 GCA_031762315.1 Hypsolebias antenori | reverse complement strand
TATCTTTTACCTGCTTCTTCCATTTTGGGTCACGGGGGTCGCCGGTGCCCATATCCAGCAATCACAGTGCGAGGGGCAGGGTACACCCTGGACGGGTCACAAAGTCCAGGACTCATAGAGACAAACAACCATTCACTCTCACTCACACCTAGAGCCAATTTAGAGTTACCAATCAGCCTAACATACATGGTTTTAGTCTGTGGGAGGAATCCGGAGTAACCAGAGAAAACCCACGCATGCACGGAGAGAACATACAAACCCAGAAAGGCCCCCGGACCGGGATTTAAACTGGCAGCCTTCTCGCCGAGAGGCAGCAGCTCTACCAGTTGCGCCACCGTGCTGCCGCTAAAACTAGTCTTTTTTTTTTTTTTTTTTACGTAAAATTCAGTTTTAAGTTAGTTTTGGTCAAAGCTTGAAAGAGCTGCTGTGGAAGGACCAAAGAGCTACATGTGGCTCCAGAGCCACAGATTGCAGACCCCAGGTCTAGATGGAATAATGACACATTTTAATATTTGAGCAATTAATTATGATGCTTTAATAAAATGAGTTGCAAATCTATTAAATCTGATGTTGGCAATACTTTCAAAAGTTTTCATTTTAATGTGTGGGTAATGTTTTGGAACAAGACTTGTGTCCTCACACATCTCTTCCTGCAAACATGATCTCTGTGCTCCCACACAAATATGCCAGCGGTAATGTAATCCGACTGGCTGTTGCTGGGTGTTATGATTGACACAATCATTGGTTTATCCCAATATTGCCACACTCCTCCTTGTTTGTTTGCCTGACCTTCTGTCTTCCATATGGCTAGCATTGATTTGGTAACATGCTGTGATCCTCCTGACAGATTGACTGCTAATAGCAGTCTTGCTCATAACAAGGCTGCATTTTAATCCTTTAATGTGAGACATAAATTAGGTTGGTCTCTCACCCTCTCAGCCAGTAATGAGCTGGGAGTTGTTGGCGTTGTTGACCAACAGGTTCCTCGGTTGGAGACTGAGTGGCAGCCCTGAAGCTTTGGGAAATACACAAACACGTTCTCAAGGTGAAGTAAAGGTGAACATGGGTGGTGAGTAACCTGGAAACACAGCTGTGTTTGGGCCCAAAGATTAGCCTGTCGAGGGAATCCTCTCTCTTTAACAAGCAGCTCCAGTTTTAATTCGGGGAAGTGATCACAACCAGCCTGAAATATCCTTTCTGACACCTTGGTAGACTCTCACATCCAAGTGTTGTTAGCAAGGCGAAAATAGGACACATAATCACATTATGTTTGCAGCTGACACACTGAAGGGAGGATGTATGAATGCACAAGAAGATGGATAGACACAAGCATGCACATTCAGCTTTAGGGTTTGTACCTGGCACTCCGTCTGTGCACTTCTGGCTTTTTTGATCCTTTAAATCATGGCTATTTTCAAAACGAGATGCCTTCACACTCTGAGTACGTACACACACTTCCAAAGTCCTTCAAAGAATGACATTTGATTGGGTCTTTTTGGGTGAGCTTGTTGCTTCATAAATAGAAGAACACCCTCAGAATACATAACACAGAATAGATAAACACATTTCAATCCCACAGACCATAAACCCTACTGAAAAATGTCTTAAAAAAAATCCTCAGACTTTGTTTTTATGCTCACACGTTACAGATGTGTCACTATGGTCACCCAGCTCAAGAAGGTCCAATATTACATGCAGGGCTAAAATAACATGCCCACTCCAATTACCATGAGAAGTGATGGTGCACAGAGCCAGGGTGAAGAAATCAGGCAAAAAAAGAACTAGCAGAGTAAAAAAAATAATAATATAAAATAATAATATATAGTAAAGGAAGAGCAGAATGAGCCAGAGGGATGAGGGGGATTTATTCCAAAATGAAAAGACAGGACTATAGCACTGAGGGAAGAAAAGTGATGCAGAGAGAAGCAGCGGAGGTAGAGTGATGTGCCGGGTCCAAAACAGACAAAGCAGAACCAGGAGCCGCAGGGGAGCAGGGTGTCTGTCTGTCTGCCTGCCAGCAAGCTAGTAGCATATTCAGTCACTTATTCAGTGGGCCGACACGACGGCAGTGGTAAGGCAGCGTAGAAGCAGAAGCCATTTGTTTGGCACAGGAGGCCTACGTCCTCTCTGTCCAGAGTCGACAACTTACAAATAAGACTTTACTGACCCACAGTAAGCCCTGTGCCCGATCAGAACTTCAACACTCAGTTTGTGCCTTTAGTGTTTTTGGTGTTTTCCCCTTTTTGTTTTATTCTTTATATGCCCTCCTTCTGCATGGTTTCTTACCATTTTTTCCTCTTTGACCACGTCTCCATCTTGCTCATTGGCTTTACGCATCCTCTCCTCTCTCCAGGGTAAGGTACAGTGTAGATGTTGGTGTTTATCAATAATGAAGAGACAAGAGGAGTAGGAGGAGGAAGAGGAGGAGGGAGCGCTGGTGCTTTCATTCGTACTCTGGAATGAATAATTCACCTGGTGGAGTGCAGTACCTCTGCATCATGTGTGCCTTTCTGTGACTTTCTGTCTTAATGTGGTTTTTGCTTTACCAGCGTGTTGCATGTGTGGAAATGTATTTTGTGTCACCATGACCACACACTTCATTTTGACTATGCTGCAAGTCACTTTAATCCCATATGAGTGGTTCACCCTTGGGTAGGCACATACTAAATGATTTAACCATTGTTGTTGGGTGTAGGATTCTTCCCCCTGTTGCGATGTGTTGCAGCAACACAAACAAACCCATATTCTGTTGGAAACATTTCTCCAGTTTTTCTGATTTAATTCCAGCTGCATGTTTGACCTTTTTGACCTGCAGTTTGCCCGTCCCAATATACACTCCTTTGACTGACGGTAGAAGATGGCTAACGTTAGACAAATCCAGAGAGCGCTGTGTGCTTTTGAGTGCTTAATTTCATGTCAGGACCCAACAGTTGAACTGTGTGGAGGTCACGTTTATTCTGCTTTCATGCATAGTGTATGGGTTTGATCTCAGGACAAAATGGTCCCACACATCTTTTTCCATGTGCTTTATTTAGCATTTCAACCACTATCTTTTTGAAACATTTAGAGCAATTGACGTCCACCTGGTTGTGCATAGAGTTTATCAAGATTTTTGCACCGTTGCACTATCAATGTGCGCAGTATCAGTATAACAAATGACTGCTATAAAATGGGTGTGTTTACTGTATTCCAAGAGCAAATAAATAAATTCAGTCAGATGAACCCTCAGAGCCCTTTTTTGACCACAACACATTTAGATGAAAGTGGCCAAGAAAATAAAGCAGTATTTTGATAATGGATGAGTTTTTATCACATCTTGTTTTGTCCTTGCTTTATTCAATAATATTGCAGTTGTTTGTTTTCTGACCTGCAGACTGATTCTTCACACACAAACTGTAGTGACAACAGGTTTCCAATGCATTGTGCAGCCCTAGCTAAAATATTTGAAGTCTTGAAAGGTTAGATAGACATCAAGTTTGCTTAGAAATTTGTCAGAATTCCTCTTGGGTTTTTGTATTGCATTAATACACTTGGTTGAACTGATAAATGCTTTTTTTTAAATTAAATATATATATATATTTAACTCAACTCCTAAGGCATGTTTGTTTTTAAACAGGCAACTAAACAGGAGTACCGTACACATCCAGATGCACAAGTCTGTGCACACACTCACTAAATAAACACACACATATATATACCTCCTGGTGCAGATTTCTCCTCCAGCTGTTCATTTCTCTTTGGCACTTTGAAGCCTGTTCAAGTCTCCCAGTGTCCCTCCCTCTGAACTCCTCTTTCTCCTTCGCTCTCCTTCTGTCACATTTCGTGCATTTCTGCTTCCCTTCCTCATTTCTGCCTGATTCTTCTCCTCTCTCCTCGCTCAGTGTTTGGAGTCTGTTATCTGATATTTCATCATGTCACTGAACAAAGTGAAACGTAGGACTCCCTTCATTTTGCTTCACCGTCCTCTTCACCCCCCTCTGCTCCTGTTGCATCACAGACCCAAGTTTTACCTCCTGTCTACTTGCGTGCAACCTCTCTGTAATACAATACCTCTTTTTTTTTTTGGGGGGGGGGGGGGGGGATAAATAAATAAAGTTTATTGATTTTTGAGAGGGTGTACTTGCATTATTATTTCATTATCATTACATTAGTTTAAAACAGTCTCCAAACAATATTATCGTTTATCGCAATAATTTCTGAGACAATTAATAATCGCCCAGCAAAATTAGTTGTCGTGACAGGTCTCAGTATGTGTTGTGAATGAATCTAAGCTACTACCACAACAATTTTCAGCTCAATATCTGTATATTTGATAGAGTTATTTCAGTTTATATCGTTCCTAAAGTCAGTCGGCTGTGGCAGCCATCTTGATTTAGATTAAGTCCAAAGTTAATCAGTTGTAAACATACATCCCATTGATTAATTCCTGAAATTTTTTATTAAAATCCGTCCTGTGATTCATGAGACTCAAGACGTGTAAAAACACCGTTGACAGGCGGGTGATAAATTTGGGAAACATGACAGTAAAAATTTGAACCAGCGAATATTCGGCCGCTCCTCGCTGCGCGTTAAAACCTTTATCAGAGTGAATTTATTGCAGCGTTGTTGCATTAGTTCGTGTCACGCAGCCCTTCATCACTCCGGTTGTTGGTCAGAAGCAGCCCGGAGGAGAAGTTCAGATGTTTCAGTCACAGATCTGCTGTAAAACTCATAAAATGTCCAAACGGGTTGGACGGTGTGTCGATGGTGGCGGTGCAAAAGTCTTTTCTTCTTCTGTGGTTTTATTTACAGCAGTTCTATGAAGGTCGTTCATGTTGTTGTTTATCTGCTGCTAACAAATATGACACATCTCAAAGTAAACTAGCCTGTTTACCATTCTGTTTAATTGGTGACCAGGCTGTAAACTGGTTATCCTGGACATTTAACTGGCTACAAGGCTCTAAAGTTGTTACCAGTCTGTTGAAATGGTTACAAGTCAGCTAACTGATCGCTGGCCTGTAAATTGATGACCAGCCTTTATTCTAGTATATCTGACTGGTTACCAGTCTGTCTAACTGGTTACCAAACTGCAAACTAGTTTCCGGCCTGTATACTGGTTACCATCCTTTTAAACATTTTGTCTAACTGGTTACCAACTGTTTACTGGTCTGTTTGTCTTACGTACCAGCCTGTCAACTGATTACTAGCCTGTTTACCATTCTGTCTAATTGGTGACCAGGCTGTTAACTGGTTATCCTGGACATTTAACTGGCTACAAGGCTCTAAACTTGTTACCAGTCTGTCGAAATGGTTACAGATCAGTTAACTGATCGCTGGCCTGTAAATTGATTACCAGCCTTTAATCTAGTATATCTGACTGGTTACCAGTCTGTCTAACTGGTTACCAAACTGCAAACTACTTTCCGGCCTGTATACTGGTGTTGCCAGCCTTTTAAACATTCTGCCAGCCCGTTTACTTTTCTGTCTTGTTTCCAAGCTGTTAACTAGTTACAAGGCTGTGTAACTGGTTAACAATAAGTTAAGTGGTTACCAGGCTGTTGGTTACCAGACTGCCAAATTGGTGACTAGGTTGTTGGCTTGCTAACAGTCTGCCTAATGGGTGAGCAGCCTGTTAACTGGTTAACAAGCTCTCTAACTTGTTACCAGTCCGTTGAAATGGTTACAAGTCAGTTAACTGACCGCTGGCCTGTAAACTGATTACCAGCCTTTAATCTAGTATGTCTGACTGGTTACCAGTCTGTCTAACTGGTTACCAAACTGCAAACTACTCTCCGGACAGTATACTGGTGTTACCAGCCTTTTAAACATTCTGTCTAACTGGTTACCAACCTGTTAACTGTTTACTAGTCTGTCTAACTAAGTACCAGCCTGTCAGCTGGTTACCAGCCTGTTTACCGTTCTGTCTTGTGACCAAGCTGTTAACTAGTTACAAGGCTGTGTAACTGGTTAACAATCTGTTAAGTGGTTACCAGGTTGTTGGTTACCAGACTGCCAAATTGGTGGTTGTTGACTTGCTACCAGTCTGCCTAATGGGTGAGCAACCTGTTAACCGGTTAACAAGCTCTTTAACTTGTTACCAGACATTTACTGGTTACAAGACTGTAAACTTGTTCCTAGTCTGTCTAACTGATTAAAAGTCAATTAACTGGTTACCGGCCAATAAATTGGTACTAACATTTAATATAGTCTTGTTTGCCTGACTGGTTGCCATACTATCGGGTGTTTACCAGTCTGTCTGACTGGTTACCAGGCTGGTAACTGATGACCTAACTGTTAACTAGTTACAAGTCAGTTAATTTTTTAACAGTCCCTCTAAATGGGTAAAACTTGACAAATGTGTCAAAGAGCATAAATCATAAATAATTTTCAAGAACGTAGGATTTAACGAAACAGCTTTCTAGTGTCCAGTCTCAGCACGACTGTGACTTTACGAAGGCCTACTACACGTATGTGCACGCTGGTTTTCTTTTTGAGTCCCGCCTTAATGTGGGCGGGGTCTGTGGGTTCGTCATATTGTGGCCGCCAAAACTTCTGCAGCGTTATTTTCTATCCGAGACAAACACAACGCAGCAACAACTACGTGCAATAAATTCACAAAACACTCACCATCCTCTGCCACGGGTTCCAAACATGCTGAGGCCGAGTCGACGTCGCCCTCCCTGTGCCGGTCAGAACCTTTAAATCCAGTCCATTTGGTCTAGCTTCATGTGACTGTTGGTTTACATGCTGCCATTTTAATGAATATATTACTTAAAAAGTAATTAAAAAGAAAACGCTGCGGTTGTGAGGTTTTAAAAACAGTGGATTTGATTCTTGAGACGCTCCGATGATTGACGGTCCCTCTGGCCAATCGTTGGCCGGCAGTCTGCTGACGTCACAGCCTCAGCGCTGCTGGAAGCGGGTCGGATCAGCCAATGAAAGGCTTCGGAGCCGAGCCGAACCAGGCCGACAGACATCTGAGCAACTTCAAAATGTCCGGAATATCCCTTTAAGTTTTTAAAACGTGACCAGCTGTGATGAACGGAGCTGTGCACGCGCCTCGGTAATCCTGCCGTATTCGGACGGAACCGTCACTGACATGTCAGCAAACTTTAGCGCGGAGCTGCGCGCGTGAAGCTCCGCCCCCCCCTCACCGTGAGCCGGTGCTGCAGTGGATCAGACGCAGAGCTCCATCTCTGCGCCCGCACATCCGCTCCTCCGCCGGGGAACGGCCGCCCGCGCGCGGGGAGAGAATGCCGCTCCACCCGCCGGTCCAGTCCGTCGAACCGGTCCGTCATCTGACCCGGACTCCGCTGCTGTCGGCTCCGATGCGCGTTCCGGTCCAGCACAAAAACAACGAGTCGTGAGTTCAGAATCAGACGCGCGGATCTATTTTTGTGATCGTGTTTTTCTGGGTCCGGATCGCAGAACCTCCTCCATCATGTGGAGGTGAGCTGCGGGATCTTCCGGCTCCGCGCGTCCTCCTCCCGGATCCCGATGCGCCGACTCGGTTCCGAAAAGCACCACGTTTAACCCAGAACCCCCAAAAAGAACCGGATCAGATACTTGAAGGCGCATCATCAGATTTTCTGTCAACTCGAACTCCGTCCCGGTCCGGACACGTGTTGAGCTCACTCCAGTCCGTCCAGCTGCTCAGTCGGAACACTAAAATCAAAATAAAGCAGGCTAACCTTGGCCTGGTTCGGCTCGGCTCACCTTGAAGCAGCATGCTGCTGATGCTGTCATCCTCCGGTGCTCGGAGCCGGCTCCTCCGGACCTCTCTGACCCTCCTTCTCCTCCTCTGGCCTCCTCCGTCCGCAGGGAAGAAGAAGCTGTACATCGGAGCCCTGTTCCCCATGAGCGGGGGCTGGCCGGGGGGGCAGGCGTGCCTGCCCTCGGCCCAGATGGCCCTGGACCTGGTCAACAACCGGACCGACATCCTGCCGGACTACGAGCTGGAGCTGATCTACTACGACAGCATGGTGAGTTCCTGATGAGGAGCCGGGGGTCCGGGAGGTGGTCTGTAGTGACAGGGGGCCCAGCCCCCCCAGGCCCCCCCTCCTCCCAGGGTCACTTCATCTGAGCCTCCAACACTTTGACCTTGATTTAATTTAATTTAATGTATTTTAATTTGTTCAGAGCTGCAGGAATAATCCATTAGAACAAATCATCAAAACCTGAAAATAAACATTTGTTTTATTTATTTATTTTTTTTTACAAAATAAAACACAAATTTAAAAGAGAAAAATAATTTTTTAAAGACTAAAATCTTCTCATGAAGAAGATTAAAAACAAACGTCCTCAGAGTCTGTGTTGGGGATGATCCTCAGCTACTACCACACTGAACTTTAGCTCAGCGTCCGTAAAACAGAGAGTTTTAGCTGTTTTTGTGTCATTTAATGCTGCTTGGCTGTGGCGGCCATTTTTATTAACATTTGTGAACGATTAATCCTCAGAAGATGTTGTAGCTAAAAGCTAAATGTAGAAGCTAAAGGTTGTAGCTAAAAGCAACAAAACGGTTGCTAATGCTTGCAAAAGTAGCTGGTAATAGCAAAACTAGCTGAACGCTAAAAAAGACAAAACAGTCGCTAATAATTAAAAGTAGCAGAATGAGTTAAAAGCTAATAAAAAAAGGTAAAAGTAGCAGAACTGTGGCTAAAGGCTTCAAGCAGTTTAAGAAGCAAAAAAATGCTAAAGCAAGACAGAAGAAATAGTAAGTAAACTTTATTTATATAGCACTTATCATAGATACAATCACAAAGTGCTGTGCAAAAAAATACAAAATAAAGGCTTAAAATAGAACAAAAATAATAACAGCTGATTTATAAAAACAATAAAAACCGCTGATAAAAACAAGAGCAGCTGATAAAAACACTAAATAAAACATTTAACTAAAAGCTTGTCTGAATAAAAGTGTCTTATTAGCTAAAGTTTACACTATTAAAAGTAGCAAAACAAAGCAAAATTAAAAATAGCAAAATTAGCTGAAAACAGCAAAGCACACAAATGCTAAAGCTAAAATGAGCAGAACTGAAGCTAAAAGTAGCTAAACAAACTAAAGCTAAAATCAGCAAAATTGTAGCTAAAGGCTAAAATAAGCAAAACAAAACTATAAATTTGAAGTAGAATAGCTGAAAACTAATGGCAGCAAACTGGTAGGTAAATGCTAAAAGTAGCAGATTGATGGCTAAATAGCAGAGCAGTAGCTGAAAGCTAATAGAAGACAAGATAAGATAGAACTTTATTGATCCCACAGGAAATTGTTGCGCAAGTATAAAAAATATGAGGTCTAAAGCAGATTTCAGAGAGAATGATGTTTGAAGGAACTGAACGGATCAACATGTTTTCCTTGGCTCACTTTTATTTTAAATAAAGTCAATAAAGTACAGCAGAGCTGCTGAAAAATACTTTTTTTATAGGAGTTTTTTTAAAGTAAAAACTTTTTTTTTTTCTGTTCTTTTTATTGGAAGCTGCAGCGAGCCACAGTTGGCCCCGGAGCCGCAGGTTGCAGACCGGGTCATGTAGCTAAAATAACCAAAATTTATTTTATCAGCTTGCCAGGAGCAGTCACACTAACCCGCTCTGAGATGAGACAGCAGCTGCGTTGTTTTTATTTTCTCCAACTTTCAGCTGTTTCAAAGTGTCTGATAGAAGGTCACCCTGCTGAAAACAGGTAAAGCCGCAGCTTCGGCTCACGCGGCGCTGAACGGCGGGTAAACGAGCAGACCCACCTCCTGCTTGTTGCTCATCAATCATTTATCATGTTGGTATTTCAAAATGTCATCAATCCAACACCCTTCAGTTTTACCACCCTCAGAGCCCAAACGCTGCATGTATCTGCGCCGGAAGTTTCTGCTGTTTTTCTCTCAGCAGATGCATAAAAACAGCCGAGGACTGATTCGGCTGTTATCAATCACGCTGCGGGACGGACGCCCCGAGACTCTGCCGAGTCACCGAACGGTTAACTGGTGAGAAGCATCCTCTGCGAGCTTTCCTCTGATTGGTGCACGCGGCCCTGCATTGGAATCCTGTTGAACAGAAGAGTTAGGGGGAGGGGGAGGGGGGATGTGTGTGAGAGAGGCAGCGTTGGCATGGCAACACGGCTACCGCCGAGCGGCGTTAACAAACAAGCTCTGTGACAATATGTGCGCAGATTCATCCGGTGGATGTGCTG
>JARVGS010001283.1:4449488-4460839 GCA_031762315.1 Hypsolebias antenori | reverse complement strand
GTAAAGTACAGATACATGAAAAATGTACTTAAGTACAGTAACAAAGTATTTGTACTTAGTTACATCCCACCACTGTTAAAAACAAACAAAAAATGTCTCTAAAGAGGCAACAAGAAACCTAAATGAGTTCATGTTTTGAGATCAGTTCAGTTTATTTCTACAGCTCCAAGTCACAGCAGAAGTCGTCTCAGGACACTGAACAGCAACATGCACATTCATTAAAAAAACAACTAGTGAAAGTTCTGTATCTGAGGAAGCGGCAGGTTGTGTTGAATCTTCACTTCATCACACTCTCCCATCCTGAGCAAAAAGAACAAAGGAGACAGTGGAAAGAAAAAACTCCCTTTAACAGGAAGCAACCTCCAGCAGAACCAGGATCAGGACGAGCGGCCATCTGCTTCGACCGGCTGGGTTTGAGAGGACAGGAAGTAGAAACAGAGAGGACAGGAAGTAGAACCACAGAGGACAGGAAGTTGAACCATAGAGGACAGGAAGTAGAAACAGAGAAGACAGGAAGTAGAAACAGAGAGGACAGGAAGTAGAAACAAACAGAACAACAGGTCCAGGTGAACTTTCTATACGGGGACAGATGAAAAACATGTTAAGATGGAAATAATTACAACCAGGTTGAGCAGAGTAAGTGAAGAAGCTGCAGAGAGAGGACATGTGGTCAGTTTGTCCTCCAGCAGTCTAAGCCTATAGCAGCATAACTAAGTGATAGCTTAGGAAACACAAGCCAACCCTAACTATAGGATTTATCAAAAAGAAAAGTCTTCAAACTGGACAATGTGTCAGTCTCACGGACAGAAACTGGAAGTTGGTTCCACAAGAGAGGCGCCTGAGAACTGGAAGATCTTCCTCACATTCTGCTTTTGGAAACAACCACAAGTAAACCTGCAGTCTGAGAGTGAAGTGCTCTGTTAGTAAAATATGGAACAATAAGATCAAAGTTCATGCTCAGTAATCCAGGTAGAAAAACCCAACACCATTAAGAAACCTCCAGCAGGAGGTTGGCTGCACCCCAGGACTTTAACTTTCTTGATATGGAACAATCAGATGTTTTGATGTTCGGCTCTAGGTTTGACCTTTAACCTCCCGGCTGCTCACGCTCTGGTTTGTGTTTCTCCGTGTTGCGGCTGAGCAGAGCTGAAGGAGCTGGCGGCTGCGAGCAGCAGCTCTCTGAACAGCGAGAACCCGTACGCCACCATCAAGGACCTGCCCGGACCCCCGTTCGGCCCCCCAGAGAGCAGCTACATGGAGATGAAGGCGGCCGTGCCCAGAGAGCGGGCGTACACCGAGATCAGCCCGCCGCCGTTCAACGTGGCCACGCTGCGCCGAGGTGAGACCACAACTACTTCCTGGTGTCAGGTTTACTAACGGAAAAAAATGCATTCTTGTCCAGCGGCTCTGGAGATATTTTGCTAACAGACAAGCACAGTTAAACTCAGATCGGTTTTAAGCAAGAATCTCAACTCAATCTGTGCAAAACTGATTGAAAACATCTGACCAGCTGTGTCAGCCATGTTGGGTGGGTTAAATTAAAATCTGTCCACTGGGTTGTGAGATATTTTACTAACACGGGTAAATTAACGCACAGCAGCAGTAGCTGTCTGCAGCAGCGGGGATGAAAAGTTAATGTTGAACCTCGTTAGATGTTTCAGTCTCTGATGTTTGATTTCTGAAACTAAATGATGGTTTGATGCATGAACCAAAGAGTTTAATCGTTTTCTCCGCAGAGCGGCAGAGCTCCCTTGGCCACGCCCCTCTCGATGACCCCCAGAGCCACTACGACCTCCCGGTGAACAGCCACATCCCGGGACACTACGACCTACCCCCTGTCCGCCGACCCCCGACCTTTGACCCTCCCAGGAGAAGTCTACACTGACACTCAGACTGATGAAGAGGAGGCAGCTCGGCCTTCATCCAGGCCAACACCGCCCCCTGTGGGCTTCAGGTGGTACTGACCCCCCAGACTGACTGGGGTCCTGGTTGGCTCAGGGGCCACCAGATGCTTTAAACTGCCATTTTGAAAAGCAAAGACTTTGAAGATGTTTTCAGATTTTTTGATTTGATGCGAGAAAAACTTTTCTGAAACTCTTTAATCCGGTTCTAGATGAACGTTCTTTGTTCCTGCAGAACGTTGGCAGGGCCCACTCTTCTGTTCTTGGACGAGTTTTTATTTCCTGAAATCCTGAAACAGACGCAGTAACTTGAGCCAGCGTTGCTCCTAAACGAGGCTTCTTGCTGCCGTGGGACACAAACTTTGTAAATATGGAAACAAATATAAAGTCAACCTCACATGAATGTAGAAGAAACAGTTTTAGGTGGTCCACAGGATTCAGAACCTCCTTTTCCGCTGATCCACAAACAGGAAGTGACAAACAGGAAGTGATGTGGATAACAGGCCTTCAGCTCAGGTTGTTCAGTTTGACCGTTGTTTCCAACTTTTAGGATACTCTGAGGATGGAGGCTCTTCAGGGTCTCTCAGGTGGATTTTGTCACCTGTTGGAGGAGCTTCATGGTTTACTGAATGTTTTGAAACGTTCTCATTAGATGTGCTCGATGCAGAAGTTCTCCAGAGGGACCATCGGTTCTTCCTCAGGTGCATCGCAGGACTTTAGGGTTTTTTTGTGCAGAAATTTGAGGCAGTTTCTGATTTTACCAAAAATGTAACTCCATATTTCTCCACATCAGCGACACTCAGTCTTCCACTCTTAAAGGGATAGTTCAGACATTTTTAAATACAATTCAGGCCTTGATGTTTGTAATGCTCAAGTTAGAATTTGCTGGCTGATTAGCATTTTGTTATTTTCACCATTTTGAAACCAGACGATCAAATGAGGTTTTGTGCTCGCGTCTTTAAACGACCTCAGTTTGGAGAAATAATTTAGTTTTGATCAGATTTCTGAGCTGAAAACTGCTAAAACTTCACAAGTTCACACAAATCCATTCATAAATCCTTCTCCCTGCACCAGTTGCACTTCATTTATTTACACAAGACTCTGTGGTTATAAGTGCAAACAGCAGCAGCAGCTAACTGTAGCATTTCCTGCTGGAAGATTTGAATGCAGACGACAGCTGTGTTTGCATGAATATTAATTTTAAAGACGTAAAAACAATTTAGCCTAAAATTAGCCATTAGCTTCTTTATAAACTCTCCAAACATACGTAGTTATCTACAACAGGTAAGATATTAACCGCTTAACATTCTAAATAACACCACTTCAAAATGTTTAAACTTTAACTCAGTGTAAATGTTTCAGTTAAATATTTTATTAAAGCTTCTTGTTTTACAAGGTTCAGATAAAAGTCCTTTTTTTAATTTTAAACAAAATGATTAAACTTTAAAATCCAGTTTGAGAAAAACTAAATTCCAAACTCCGGTTCTTTAACGTCGCCCTGCTCACCTCCTGCAGCTACAGAAGCCCAGAGGGGACACATCAGGTCAGATGTTTGGTCATGGAATTGTAAAAACTTCAGCTCTGTCATCATTTTCTTTGCTTTAAATCATAAAAGTCAAAAACCTTTTTTTTTTTTACTTTTTTGTCTGAAGTTTGTATTGGAACAGAAACCAGACTGAATGTACATTATGCTGTAAATGTTTTTATACATCTATGTATTTTGAATGTAAATGTGTGTGTGTAAAATGCAAATAAAATATCTGCACTTTTCCTTTGTTATTTTGAGCGACGGACACAAAAAGACTAAAGTCACTGGAAAAAATAGTTTTTATTCAGCATTATTATAGAAAAGAAAAAAAAAACTACGCTCGGCCTCTGTTTACTCTGGAAGGAAAAATAAATCTTTGGCATCAACAGCTTTGGGAGCGAGTTTAAAGCATTAAACAGGGAAGTTTTATGACGAGCCGACAGCAGGAGCTCAACCACCAGCCGAAGCTTCGGCTCTTCCCTGAACCGAACTTCCAGCTGACACAAAACAACGCGCTGCACGATAACCGCTCCCTGCTGGTCGTTAGTGTCGTTACAAGACGAGGCACTTTAGGAATAAAGATTACATAACTGTTGCATCGGACAAAAAAAATACACAGCCGTCAAGTATTTTCCATTTAGCTAAAGTTTCCACTGGAGTATAAAAGAGTCAAGCTGCCGGACGACAAGACAGATGGAGCTGCTGCGATAAAAGCAAAGCGTGAAGTGATACAACCTGACGCAAACGCTCTGCAGGAACGTTCATGACGCCACCAAGCTGACCAGTAAAGAACCAAAAAAAAAAAAAAAAAAAAAAGAAGCTCGTGACCGGTTTTAACGGCTCGACGGGGGCTGGGGGGGCCGACAGTCACAAGACTGCAGTTATAATCTAAAAAAATGACTCTTCTTCTGATCTGTTCTGATTTAAAGCACAAAAACATCATAAATACGTCCTGGACATCAAACATCTGAGCATGATGAGAGTTGATTCTTTATCTGAGCCGAGGACGATCAGACGAAATGATTGTTTTAGTGAAAATAATATTTTAAAGCATTTTGGAAACGTTTCAAACCTGAGTCTCAGCAGGATTGTCCTGTTGCAAATAAACAGCCCGATGCTGCGGAGAGAGAACGGACCTCAGGCCCGTTAACCTGTCGGGGTCGAGCGAGCCGACTGGGATCAAAGCGCCGGTCAGCGGAGCCGAGTGCTCGGACAGAACCGAGTCCTGAAGAAGCGTTCAGCGCAGCGGACATGCAGGAAGCGGGAACATGAAAAGCTCCGAGCCCTTCACCCAAACCTGGAAGCTAATCTAACCTGGGTACAAAACCATAATCATATTTATATAAAAATGAAGACAAACATCCTGACGGAGGGAAAGGACTCCTCTGTGGTGCGTTCAGGTGACGGTTGGTTGGCTGGTTACATGACGGAGCAGTTCTCCGGCTTCACTCGGCCCTGAGCAGGAAGCAGATCAGAGAAATTCAGGTCTTTGAGCTGTAAAGTCCATGAGAAAGGTTTCGTTTGTTCCACCGTGCTGACGCACCTGTCGGGGCTCGTTGGTTCCCATGAAGTAGGACTGTCCCACGAGGCCTTCGGCCAACCCGCCGCTGCGCTCCGACGACTGGCCGCACGAGTCGCAGACGACGGTGCGGCTGCGCAGGTTGTACTCGGAGTGGTCGTCCGCTCCGCTCGTGCTGTGAGCTCCCTGCAGGGCGACAATACAGGTTCTGACTGTTCGGCCCGGTTCCCAAGGCTTCATGAAGCGAGTTCTGCTCAGAACCCAAGCTCCTAACAGAACCTGTCCTCGAGCTGATTTCACTTCATGAACGTGTGCACGGAGCCTGCAGGACTCAAACTCAGTCTGACAAGCAACTGGATTCCCCTCTAATTTAATTTATACCATATTTTTCAGCCTACTAGTCACTGTTTTTTTTTTTTTGCATATTTTACATGTCCTGCGACTTATAGGCTGAAGCGACATATTTATGTTTTTTTTTTCTTCCATATTTATAAACCTTTTTTTTTGGCTGAGATATGACCATTTCCATTCATTCTGACTGGAAAATGAGCAGTACCACTTTCATCCACTTGATGGCAGCAGAGTAGTTATAGTTGTATGACATGCAGTTGGCTTTTGTATCATTTAATAGGTAAACGTGGCTATAATAACAAATTCAAAACAGTTCAAGACAAAAACAGCTGGACTTTATTATACTTTACTTTATACTTTTTTTCTTGCACTTTTTAGAATTTACCATGTCCTGGATGACTGAGGAGCTTCACCAGCTTTTAATGACTCAATCGGCCTGCCACATTCTCACCACCTTCATTCTGCTCGTTGCTTGGAACAGTCAAAACAGCTGCACTGCCCCGGCGAAATGCATCTAACTTGACCATTAAAGTGCATTTATTAAGCAAATGTTAGACTGAGACACACCTTTGCTATGATTTCGAGCAAACAAATGTTTAGGTGCAGTTCTTGTTAAATTTCGGAGAAACGAGCTGCGTTCCTCTTTCCTTTGTCTCTTCCTCTGCACGTTCACGAAGCACCGCGGCAGCAAAACTATGTTTTAAAAGCAGCTGATTTGACCATCAAAGTGCATTTATTAAGCAAACATTAGACTGAGATGCAGATTTACTATAATTTTGAGCAAACAAATAATTGTTTTTAAGTGTTAATCTTTTTTAATTCTGGTTAAAGTCCCCCGTGCACGCTCATCGGTTTTTGGAACAACACCGGTCCGCATTTCCAGGTTGTCAGCAGTGATGCGTAATAGATGCGACGTATACGGCGAAGTGACAGATTTATGGATTTTTACACTTTATTAGACAAATATGGACTGATGCGACTTATAGGGTGGAGCGACATGCATGGCGGAAAATACGGTAATCATTTGGGGCGTGGCTGTGGTGGACGCAGGACGTGTTCCGTCTTCACTTTGGACTTGAGACTTGCACACTTTTATGATGGTTGCGAGGTGTAAATGAACAACACTTGAAAAAACAGAATTACATTAAGCCAAAGCAGAAGTGGCCGGAATCACGTTTGAAAAAATGCAATAAATACAATAAATAAATAAATATATAAAGTAAATAAATAAAATAAATAAAAAACACCACTTCTGTTTTTTTTTTTTTGTTTTTTTTCAAATGTAATTTTGTTTTATTGAATGTTCATTTCAGCTCACAGCCACCGTACATTAGAGTTTGGCCTCGACTCTCACCCTTAGACAAAGATCTGGTCTCCCTGCTGGTTGACACTTGAGTCTGCTCCTCCAGCTGAGCTTCATGAACATCTCAGTGCTCGTCCTCTCAGCTTTAGGGCCGTTCTTAGAGGCTGGTGTTAAAAACTTAATTTGTGCAAATGTCTGATTTACAGCTTTTGTGGATGAAACTAAATGACATCATAATTTTTAATCATCTGGTTGAAACGAACATTTTAGAGCAAATTTAACGTTAACAAAAGGAAATAAGAACATTTTGTTTCTGCTTTTAATTTAGTTACATTTATCTTTTAGTTTCAGGTAATAAATATAAAAACATTTACACTGCGACTGTTTATCCTGCACTGAACGCAGCGCGATTTAAAGCTAAAGTAAATAATTATAAACATCAAGTTTCAAGTTAAAACCAGCAGGAGATAAAAACAACGAGGTTAAATGAACTTTTCTCTGCTTTGAGCAGAGAAGCGGACTTCCTGCAGAAACGTAAGCAAAGTGACAGAACTGTGGTTCTCACAGAACAATCCCAGCGCTCACCTCTTCATCTTCATCGTCCTGGAACAACGTGCGCGTCACTTTCCTCGAGGCCATTTCCTGGTGAGGAAATCAAACGTTTAGCTGCTGAAACTGAACGGAGGTGAAACGAGCTCAGCGGGCGGAGACGCACCTCTCCGCTGGCGTTGATGAGGGTGGTCTGCAGCAGGTCACCGCTCCCCCAGGAGCTCTGGCTCTTCCACACCAGGTCAGTGGGGGGCTTGTGGCTTCCTCCCCCAGAGGCAGCCCAGACCTGTGAAGAGTTAGAGACGGACGCTTTAATCAAACGAGCGACACGTGACCCGTTTCTCGTCTCATCGGCCGCGGCGATGAACGTACGGTCACGCTGGCTCCAGCCTTCAGGACGAACTTGTGGGGGAACTTGTAGACGATGGGGGCGCCGCTCCCCACCTGTCGCTTCAGCTGCCAGTTGCTCAGAGACTGATCCTGGAGGACGGGGAGGAAAACGGAAACAAACGGTTGAAACCAACATCGATCCAAGGGGAGGAGACAACTCCAGGTTGATTTTATCATTTAATTCACTCTGCACCCTTTTTTAAAATAAGACGTTTGCTACAGATCGTACCTAGCTCGGCCCGTTTTGTACCTGAGGTTTTATCATCACTGTAGGGGTGGTTAAATCTGGGCCTTTGGGTCTTTAACCCTGGATGTTTTCAGAATAACTTCATATTTCAAGACATTATTTAATTCAGTTCTGTTCAAACATAAAACTCCAGTAATATTTAAATATTTTCTTTAAAAACATAAGAGGCTTTGTTGCACTTCCTCTGTATTTGATACAAGCAGCAACCGGGTACGAAAAGGTGGCACAAGTTGGCCAAGACCCATTTAAACTAAATTTATGTATAAAAAGTTAATGAATGATAATTACAAAGAAGGATTAGACCATTGTGAGATTTAAAAATTAGTGTTTAAGATGAAATTTAGAGTTTTCAGACTTAAAAGGCTCCTTCTGAATCCAGCCGTTGCCATAGTAACTGATGCTGATCTCTGTTTAATGCTCAGTTTAACGCTCAGATTTGTGATTTGACTGATTGTTCTGATAAAATCACATATAATCAAAATTAAAATGAAAAATACAACATGGAATGATGCAGCACATTTAAAGGTCTCGATGTTGGCAGCGAGTTTAATCATTTTTTATCTTCAGACGTTTTGATCCGTAATGAATTTAAATTTCAAACTAAAATGAAACTATATTTTTACATTTTGCCTGAATTGTTAAAACTGCTGATATTTGGTTGAAGAATTAAAAAACTTATCAGTCTACTTGTCTGACTGGTTCTGATTTTGTTCATTTAAACATCTGTAGGAGTTTAAACCCAGAAGATAACTTCATGATTCAGCAACAGCACCAGTTTCCTTCCTGCAGGGATCGTTACGTTCTTCTTGCACCCTGGTGAGGTCCATAAATCTGGTACCTCGTCAGCCTTGTTGCTCAGGCGGATGAACTTCCCCTCCAGGTCCACCTCGTCCACGGTGATGCGCCCGCTGGCCGAGGCGTGCTGACTGATGCGGGCCTTGGTCACGGTGCCGCCCACCATGCTGGAGGTCTCGCTGTCGTTGTCGTTCAGGCGGCGCTTCTTGGAGCTGCTGGCGCCGGAGGAGTTGCGGCTACTGGAGGCCACGACGGAGGAGTGGTGCAGGCGGCTGGAGCCAGACGAGCGGGCCACGGTCACCTTCGTGACGGAGGGGCTGGGGGACAGACGCAGCCTGGGGGGGTGGGGGGAGACAAGGTCAGTAAATGTCTTGTTAAACCCTCATCAGCTGATCTGCTGCAACCTTTGCAGACATTTTTGTGCCAAATTAGAAACTCCAGAGGAGGAAATCATTCTCCTGATTTAAATGGTGTACAGAAACAACAAACCAGTTTCAGGAGCAGCAAATTTTAAATGTCTAAAACTCCTGGCAGGACTGTTGCATGATGGGAGCTGTAGTTTTGTTACAGTGTAAAAAAAAACCCAGCTGATATCATGAGGCAGAGCTGCAGACACAGAACCTGTGAGTTCTGACAGCGCACACAAAAGAAAAGTTGATGGAAGCAGAAATGAATGTACAAATTCAAGACGAGACTAAATGTAATAAAGGTTTAAAATAGTAAATCTGGATATAAAATACGACTATCACTGAACCCTGAACGTCTCCAGTTTGTGTTTGGGTCCGTCTGGTTCTTGTTTCAGCTCCACCTGAGCTCGGCTTCACTGAATCGGTTTCTGGAACACGTTTAGGTCTCCAGGACGTCTCGTCGGGACATGTCCTCATGTAGCAGTGATGTTATTACACTAGATTGTAAAACGGGAAAGTTTAGTGTGGTAGGAAATTATGAGCTTTTATTCTGAAAAGACGACAAATCCACTGCAAAACAGTGGGTAAATTCAGGCTTTGAAATTATGATTTTATTTGCATTTAATATGTTCTTATGACTGTAGTTGTGACTTATTATTTTTACAGATGAGCATATTAAGCTCATAGATTAATTTTGGGTTCCAGTTTGGTGTTTAAATGGATTAGTTGAACGGATCATATCATTATGGCGGGGAAACTGTTTTTTCCTGCTACCAGACGGTCTCTTATATTGGATTCTGTGGGAGAAGGTGCTGCGGAACACCGATGAGAAAAAGCCAGTTTCTGTCAACTGTTTCCTGTTCCTTTAATGCAGGAGCAGTAGAAGCGCCTTCAAATCAGCTGTTACCACAAGACAGCACAGAATCAACTACGCTGCACTCACCTCTCCTCCTCTCCCTCCAGCAGCTTCCTGTAAGCGTGAATCTCCATGTCCAGGGCCAGCTTGATGTCCAGCAGCTCCTGGTACTCGTCCAGCTGCTGCTGCATCCGGGCTCGGATCTCCGCCATCTCTCGGTCTTTGTCCTCCAGACGTCGCCTCATCAGGTCGCGCTCTCGCGTCAGGGCCTCCTCCAGCTCGCGCACCTTAGCCTCACTTGCCGTCAGCTGACACACACACAGGAAGTTAAGCTGCGGTAAAAAGCGGTCCGGCTGATGTTCCAGGAGCTCCAGACCGATGGCAGTACCTGTTTCTGCAGATGGCTCAGCTGGGACGTCATGCCCTCCAGACGAACCCGGGTCTGCTGCAGCTCCTCGTGGGCGGCTCCGACCATGTGGCTGTTCCTCTCAGCTGAGTGACGGGCGTTTTCCAGCTGAAACACGGACACAATCAGCTGTACGAGATGATTAACCAGCTGCAAACTTTACAACCTTGTTGTGTTTAGTCCCGTTGTTATTTGGACTTTAGAGGTTCTGGTTGAACCAAGTTGTCTTTTGGGTTCAGGTTAAAGGAGAACAAATTAATGCTTTGCATAATTTGATCAGGAAGCTGCTCACAAAGTTGTTCAGTGACAGGGTTTGTCCTCCAGGCGGCGACAGAGCTGCATCTCCCGCAGCTGATGGACTCACCTTGGAGTTGTAGGTCTTCTCCAGCTCCTCCTTGTAGAGGTGGACCTGCTCCTCGTGCTGCGCCCTCAGCTCGGCCAGAGCCACGGCCAGTTTGCTCTCAAACTCCAGCTGCCGGCCGCTGTCGATCTCCACCATGCGAGACTCGTGGCGACGCTTGGACTCGCGCAGCTCCTGCAGGATGAACGTCCACCACCTTCAGTTAATAAGAACAACCAAGTCTCCGCCTGCAGAGACCTGCATCTCTCAGAAGATGCCGAGATGTTAAACTTATTTGATCGATAACCAATAATACCAATATTTTTTTCCCCAGACCTACTAAGAGACTACACAGTTTTCTCTGCTGTGGAATTAAAACACGACATTATTCTACATGGTCTTTGTCACTTTGGCCTGATATCAAATGTAGATGCCAAAAAGGGGCTGAAAATGATGCAACACTTCAACTTGGATTATGTTTAATGTCAGATTCATTCATGACATTTACTCTCTAACAATAACAACACTTGAACAGAGCACATTTGTAAATTTTCACAAATCTAAACTCAACTTGTTCACAAGCGACAATTGAAAACTGCATAATTAGTGCATTAATTAGATATACAGGTTGTCCCCGAGTTACGGCGCCATCGACTTACGGCAACTCAGACTTACGGCGCCACCCCCAGTGACGTCATCACACCTTACGTTGTCTTTTTTATGCAGCATTTTATGTTTTTTTCGATTTTTTTGAGGGTA
>JARVGS010001283.1:4420856-4433073 GCA_031762315.1 Hypsolebias antenori | reverse complement strand
GTGAGGTGGAGGAGGATGACTCGCTGTGGCGACCCCTGAAAAGGGAAAAGCCGAAAGAAAAAGAAGAAGAAGAAGAATTAATGTGGAGATCATCAACAATATTTGTCATCATTAAAGTTTACGACAGCTACAAATTAATTCATAATTAGTTTTTTTTTTTTTTATGTAGCGACGAGTCAGTTCCAACAAAGTTCTTGTCAGATGAACTTCGTGTTCTGCATCATGTCAGAGGTGCACAAAGACTGAATCATCAGTTTTTAATCTCGTCCCCCAGAGACGCACCGGTTTGTCTGCAGGCCTTCCTGAAAGCAGATGTGGACGTGCGGGGACAAATGGACGCTCCGTCCAAGCGTCTCTGAAATCTGATGCTGTGCAGGTCCGTTGGTCTCGTGACAGCAGAGCCCGATGAGGGACGATCACCCCGGATGGAGCTGAATGGAGAGCGAGCAGTAAATACCTAAGTGAATATCCTGTCTTGTGGACGTGGGCCCATTAGCTGCTCAGATCTAATAACTGCCTCCGGGTCCAGACTCACATTGGACTGGGATACAAGGCCGCAGGCTGGGGGGGCACGCCCGGCACCACAGAGATACAAGACAGGACGTGGACCGCCTTAAACGTGACTTTCTGAGTGACAACACAATGAAACACCAGAATAGATGGACTGACTGATAAAACTCTTAACCTGAAGATCAGTTTCAGGTTTTACTGTTGCGAGTTGGGTCTGGGAGGAAATATGAGATTCACTAAAACTGTAACTTTTATTTATTTTACTTTAGAGGCTGCATTTCTGGTTGTGGCGGTTCATGGTGAAATGTTGAAACAAGCTTCAAACCTCGTTTCACATTTCATCAGGCTGACGTGGGATTACAGACCGACGTCGATGTGCCGCCTTTCTAAGACGCTTCATATCATAAAGTTTCTGTGAGAAACTTTTGACACATTGTTTGCAAATGGTCTGTTCTTATGCAGCTCCTCTCTCTTTAAGCCTCATTGCAGCCTCTACTAGAGCTACACAAAGAATAATCAGAGCTTCATCACATTCATACATGATGGGACACAAAGGAGGAAATGAGAGGTTCAGTGTCTTGCCCAGGGACACTTCAGCATGTGACTGCTGGTGGAATTGAACCCCCAACTCTCCCACTGGAGGACGACTGCTCTAACCACTCAGCCACAGCTGCCCCAGATATAATAACTTTACTTTGAAAGGCTGAGCTGCTGAACAGTGACTCCTGCAGCTGCCGGCAGCACAGCTGAAAGTTACTCTGAGGCACGAGTCTCAGCCCGGGGGGTGGGGGAGTTCACGTTTGGAGATTTCTGACAAGTTTCCAAGTGTTTGTTTTCACATGGAGCTCCAGGTTTCAACCACGTTCTACATCCGCCCATGATTGTGTCGTTCTTAGCCTCTGCAGGAACAACGGCTGGAGGTTTGTCCTGCGGGAAGGGAACATGTGTCGCAGTGAAAGATGAAGAGCTGCTGTGTGACGCCCTCAGGCCAAACAGGTGTGTCCATTCAGCGGAGCTGCACTGAAGGCTTCACCTGTCCCCGAGAGGAAACGACCAGCAGAGCTGCTGAGCGCCTGCGTGCAATAATAAAACCAACTTCCCATCACAGGGAGTCCAGTCAGCTCATTCCAGGAGCCGTAAAAAGCCTGTGAGTCACCGCCGCCCCGTCACAACGCCATGGCAACAGAAAACCAAACACCCGGGCCGGAGAACAGCAGAAGAAAGCAGCCAAGGCTGCGGCCAACGCTTTTCCACGACGGAAGCACCAGATCTGCTGCCAGTGCTGGAAAATATCACCACAAAGACCGGAGCGTTTCAACGAAGGCCGACCACGAGGCAGAAACTGGAAACTGTCCGATCAACACCCGGTGATTATCTGCGGCTTTTCATCGAGCGGCACATTGACTTCAGGACAAACATCACGGCTCAAACAGCTGCAGGATGTTAAGAACTACTGTCACAATCATCTGCAGAAACGTTCAGCTTTAAACCGCTCGGACGTCTGAACGCAGCACGAAAAGAATCTTTCTGTTTATGTGTGTTTGTAGAAAAACAGGACATGTTGGCAGAGGCTGTTGGAGAGCTGGCAAATTACACTGAAACTGCAAATGGTTTCATTTAAACAAAGCTCCTCTGTAACATCTGAACTCATTCCAGAGAAGTCGGCTCCAACAAGCTCGACTGAACAGCAGCCGACGCTTTAAAAACTGATTTTAAAAACTGCATCTGCACAGTGGTTTTGGTAATACAACGACACCAACAAAAAAAGATCATTTATTTATTTATTTACAACGGTTTTCTGAAGAAAGGATTCTTAAAAGTTGTTTTTGTTGGACTCAAGATATGGATCTTTGTAAAAACAATGACAGCAGTGCACGGGGTTCAGATTAAAGGCTGCAGCTAAACAAGAGTCAAGATAAGAGTAAATCTCCCTCCTCTGGTCAATATCACCCTGACTCTTTGCCTGAACGTTCATAAAGATGACCGAAGACCTTCTCACAGAACTGAAGCTAAAATGTTTGTTTTTTTATGAATGGCAGCTGCCATGTTGTATTTTTTTAATCCAGAGTCTGCAAACTCAGAACAGGGGGCTGCACCCTTGATTCACAAGTCCCGCCTACTCGTTAACAGGCCGTCAATCACAGGGTCACATGACACTTTTCGCTGAGCCTTAAATGATTTTAAAAACATCAAATAAAAATATATTTTTTAACATACCGCTGCATGGTAGGAACTATGCAAATCAGCAAAACATAAACTATTAGTCAGGAAAACAGCCCATTCTTTATGTAAAGGGGTGGAGCCTAAAAACTGTAGACACCCCTCATCCTTTGTGGCTTCAGCTTCTGGTTTCTGGTCCAGTCTCTAGTTAATGTCTGTGTTTGGATACGTCCTTAAAGGAGACGCTGATGTCTTGACGTTGGCACTGCAGCGTTTGTTAGAACAACTTTTAAGGATATTTTCAAGATTTGTTTAATATTTAAATCTGTGTAAATTTTGTACAATCAAATAGTAAACCATTTGCCACCTATGTCTAAATTAGTTTTGAATCACGTTTAGTCACATTTAAATGTGATGCACAGCCTCCAACGTTTAAATCCTTCAGCACCGTCTCGTTTAAAAACCCACTTCTATCCCGGCTCTGCTTCAGAACCGTTCTGCTGAAACGTGCACGTCGTTTGGTTTCAAGCGAGACTTTAATCTGTCCTGAAAGACGTTTCAACCCAAGCGCAGGATCAGTCGAGAGAAGGTGGGGCCGTTCGTTTAGGTGTGTTGTCCACACCCCCGCCCCGAGGCGTAAAGAAACAGAGCCCTGTGAACCGATGAGTCGCTCCGAGTCAACCGTCGGGAATGTCGTCCACGGAGCAGACGTCACGTCTGGCCCCGCCCCACATTCCTGGTGGGGAGCGAGGCTGTGGCCCCCCCCTCAGATGTTCTGAACACTGGGTGTGAACCGAACGCAGAGCAGCAGGAACGTTGCAACATCCGAGCAGCTTTAGTCAGGAAGCTTTGAATGTTGAGAAGAAACAAACGTGTGCTCGATGGGCAACAGGTGGGACACGAGCGCCGACCGTGACGTAAACATGTCGTCAAATAAAACCGTTTCGTTTTGAACGAAGCACGCTTTTCATCAATTCTCGTGCGAGACAAGCTTCCCCGACTGCTGAGAGTTCCCCACAAACAACCCGACAGACGATCAAAGCAGCCGAACGTTTGAATCCGAGACTTTAACCAGTTGTTTAAATGAAAACAGCCCAGTTGCATTCTGGGAACAGAGCTCCTCCTACCTGGCTTTCAGCTCCTTGTGCTCCTCCCTGATCTTCCCCAGCTCCAGCTGCAGTCGCGCTCGCTCCTTCGCCACCTGGTCCAGGGTCTTCCGGGCGTCGGACAGCTCCGTCTCGTACGTGGCCTTGATGCCCGACAGGTCGCGGGTGACCACGGACTCGGACTCGGAGATCCGCAGCCGCAGCGAAGCGTTCTCCGCCTCCAGGGAGCGCACCTTGTCGATGTAGACGGCCAGCCGGTCGTTGAGGTTGCACAGCTCCTCCTTCTCCTGCAGCCTGGTGATGCGGGCCGGGGACACGGCTCTGCGGCCCATTTTCTGGCTCGGGGTTTCCATGGCGATGATTGATCAGATGAGACGAGCAGGCGGGCGTGAGCTGCGGGAGAGAGAGCACAGAGGAGTCACACGGGCAGCCGCTCTGACGGAAACGTTCCTCTGCAGCTGAAGCAGAGCTGGACCACAAAATGGAACATCTTCTCAAAGTGGAAGCAGAAGTTCTGCATCTCTATTCAAAATTAAAACATGCTCCCGTTGCCAACTCATCAAGTTTCCCACACGCTCCTGCTGCCTCACAGGGCTTTTAAACTCCTCCATAATTACTCATAAAGCTGCACCGAGGAGGGCAAAACAAATAAACATCTCCTCCCCCCCCTCCCCCTCCTCAGCCATCTGGAGTTTTTTGTTAAAATAGAGAAAAACAGCTTAAAAAGCTGCTAATTGATGCCACTCTCCTGAGAGCGGCGTGTTCGGCTGGATTTCCTCCTCCTCGCAGCGTCTCTGAAAACGAGCCCGACTCAGAACGCCGACGACTCGAGCAGGACGGCCTTGTGAGGACATTCGTCCTGATGATGAGGAGCGGCGCTGATTGCATTAAAGCCTTCTGTTGATGAAGCTTTAATTCAATTTGCACGTCCTCGGCCTATTTTTAACCAGACATCTGCTAAATTAAGCTCGTTTAGGATTTTGTTCCCAGAGGCCTTCCTGGTTAAATAAAAGCGAACACAAATAAAGATGCCCCGTGCACGGTACTGAAGTTCATGCATGTTCGAAGGTTTTGCAGCTTCAGCATCAAACTGAACCAGACATCATGTAATAAAAGGATAAACTGAACAGGATCATTAACTTTGCTCCAACAGACAATAAAGAACGCCCTTTTTTGCTTCAGGAGTGGGTGGAAGCACCAATGTCCACCTGAGCGTGCACACCCATGTGGGTGGGAGTCGTGCCCACACCCACAAGCTCTCTGAGCACACTCTGAATAAACGAAGCACAAACCGAAGCTCCTGAAAGTGACATTCCCCTCCTCCGTGCTGCTCCTCGCAGCTCGAGGCCGCCTGAACTAGTCGAACCAGCCGTGCACGGTCACAAAACAAACTAAATTCAATCAAGTCCTACCGTACGGGTGTGAGGAGGTCGTCCCTGCTGATGGGTCTGAGTGGAAGTTGAGCTGGTGGCGGTGTGAGCTCGGCGGAGAGGAGTCGCTGAATAAAGCAGTCCTGTCTCGGCTGGTGGGTGTGTTCGCCTTTGGCTCGAGCTCTGATCTGCTCGCTGTCGCTGCAGCACATGCAACTACAGCTGGAGAAGGAGGAGGAGGAGGAGGAGGAGGAGGAGGAGGAGGAGGAGGAGTCAGGAACACCCGATCTGGTCCTCTCTCCCTTCTCTCTCAGTGTAGAGCGAGTGAAGCAACAAAAACCATGATTTTTTTTTTTACAATAAAATCCACTATTAATAATATTTTTTAACAATTTATTAGAAAATCAGGTCAACCAAACTATTTCTATATAAATAGACACCGGTACATTTATGACTCTGCTCTCAAGCTGTGAGGGAACATATTGATATTTACAACTACCGTATTTAAACTATTAAATCAAAAAATAAACTGAACTGTGACAACTGGAACGAGGAGCCTGAATGGTTTAGACCAAAAACCAGTTTAGCTCCTAACGAAAACTTTAAAACGACCGGCACCAAGTGAAGGTTAACCGAGGTGATCTTGTGGTTGTTTACCGCTGACGTTTCCGCGGAGCCTGCGAACAACAGGAGCTACAGAACAGAAATGTCATTCCAGTCGTCACAAACCGTCAAACCAGTTTATTCAACAGAGAAGTTTGTTTTTCAGGAACAAACTCCTCGGCTGTGGTTTCGGCCTCCAGCTGCAGTGACAACGAGGGATCCTCTGCACTGACTCAACTTTCTATTGGTTGAACGGCGTTTTTCAGGTGGGCACTGAACGCACCACGTGTGATCTGGCTGAGGTGAAAACACCAGCGAGCGGAGAGCAGACTGTGTCCTGTAGACGACCGTCTGCTTCAGCAGCTCGTCCACGTCAGGCTCAGTCATCGTCCTTTCGCACACCTCCACCTCAGCGGCCGTCGTCAAACCACAGAAGATGCCGAGCTGCTCCAGGACGGACAAGCCGGCAGAGTTCACCTCAGCTGCTCAGGCTGGAAATTATTTACTCAGGGAAACAAAAAGGGGAATTCCTCCAGGAAAAGATAAAAATATCTTGAGAAGTGGACAAACATCCCAGAAAGAGAACCGAACAAGTGAGCACAGATCAGTCAGAGTCGTCGGTGACTCTAAAGAAGCCACAGGCGTGAGATCTTCTGATCCCTGTCGTGATGAACCACAGAAATCCAACAGGTCACCTCTAAAGTCTGCACCCAGACGGACTCGGGGCTTATATTTATTTCCTCGGGGTGGAGTTACCGTCACCACAGGTCCAATCCAGTTGCGCTGCAGAGGGAAAAGATGTGTGTACCATCTCCCCGCCATGGAAACACTGTGCAACGGGGCAAACACTGTGTTTGGAGCAGCGGCTGAGGGAGCATCCCGGCTGCAGCCTGAGTCACATGGTGGTGGTGCAAACCGCTCACATGTTCCGCCCTCGTCGCTCCAGGAGCTCAACACTGTGGAGGTCACACCAGGCTCCTGCAGACAACGGAGGAGCAAACAAACGAGTGCTCGTACAAAACCCTCCGTCACATTAGGGCCGGAGCGGCTCGGTCACTGAAGCAGGAGGAAAAAAAAGAAACGCCCGCAGACGGTTTCCCACGCCACAGAAGTCTGGAGAGGACGGGTCAGAACTAGATGAAGCTTTTAAAGCTCCACATCACAGCTCACGCTGCAGTTCCATCAGCTTCCTCTGTGAGCAGAAAACCATGACGACACACTGGAAGAAAAATAAACAACTTTTTTTTTTTTCCCACCAGCTGCTACTTAAAGGAGTCTCCACAGGAAATCATCTTTTCCCCGACAAAACCATCCAGGAAGCTGCCACATCTCCAGGCTCTCTTCCACCTGCTCCCTACTCTCACTGCACAAGTCATCTGCAAACACATTAGTCCTTGGCAGAGGTGGAAGTAATGAATTACAAATACTCACATTACTGTAATTAAGTAGATTTTGGGGTGGTACTTGTACTTTTTTTTATAATTTTATTCCTACTCAAGTACAATTTAGACCATATGATCTACTTCACTACTTTTAATATCAGAAGTTGCTACAGAGTACGGCCACAATTTGAAGTGGTATTCAAACTGTTCATCTGCATCTTTGTGGCCACTGACGCTCTTAAATCAAGAACGTGCCAATTATGACGTAAGCAAAGGACAACTCCGTAGAGTGGAGTCATTTATGGACCTAAGATTTGGAGAAAAAGCCAAAATGGAGACAGAGGACACTGTCAACAGAGAAAATGACGAGGTAAAGGCTGAGGACGAGGCTCGTGGCCGCACCTGGAGGAATGTTTCATGCACAGAGGGTGAAAAGGACACAGGTCCAGATCAAACTTTGATTGATCTCTACTTTGACAGCAGCTTACAGCATCTAATCTCTAAAAACATGTTGCAGTATACAAGGTTTTATAACTACCTCTATATTGTTTTTGTGGGTTAGTAGTTTGGTTAAGTATGCAAAGATCTTAGATATTATCACTGCCATCAGTTTGCCTGGTACTAAAATAAGACGGCGCTTCTGAGCGTCTGAGAAATGAGCTTTGATTGTAGCCGTTATATTTATATTTATAATATACAGTAAATCAAACTGACTGTCTTCCACTGACAACACAATAAAACATCAAGTGGTTAAAAAGTAATTAATACGCTGAATTTTTTTTAGAAGAGTACTTTTTACTTGAGTATTTTTACAACACCAGTACTTGTAACTGAGTACAATTTAAGTAGTGTAACAGTACTTGTACTTGAGTACAAATTGTCAGTACTCTTTCCATCTCTGTAAATACATATATGGTGGCGGCCATCTTGGACTTTGAGTGGCGACCACACTTTTCAATAGTGACATTTCTCACACCTAGATGGAGCCACACACCCAAGTGGAAGTTGACAGCATCTTATTTTTCAAGTTCTCCAGCTCACCAAACAGACAGACTGAGGGTCAATAAAAGTGCGTCAGTCCAAATGTTGCATGGATGACTGAGACCGAGCGCTGGGTGAGCCATCTGAGGATTCACACGTTCTGCTGAGGACACTTTCTAACGGTGAAGCCCTGAAGTTGCCAACTCACAGCATCTGCAACACTTCAGCAGCACAGATCCAAACAGAAACCGTCAGACCATAATTCAGCCTGCACCTTTGACCTCAGCTTCCCAGAATGAGAGTAAGAACCCCACTGTAGGTCATGAAACACCAAGCGGAGGTTAAATAAACTCTTGATATCATCATCTGTTATTTTTTGCACCATAAACTAAAACTATGGTTTTAAATGACTAAAAGTGGTTCTGAGGTTTTTAAAACGGTTTGTGTTGTCATCAGGCCATTTATGATCAATGTTTGCATATTTAAACCCTCGCTGGGTCACAGACCTTTGATGCTACAGTTTGATCAGAGGTCAAAGGTCCGGAAACCTTTAAACCCCCTCACAAGACCTGAACTGAACTAATCTTAAACTTATTTTAGAATAAATTCTGCGTGATCAAACTTCCAGCTGAGTTTGGTCAAAACTCGTCTTTAGTGGGAGCTGTTAAAATGATCTAAATGCAAAATGAAAGAATTTGTGTTTCCCATCTGTTGAAAACGTTCATTAGAACCCAGAAGCGAATCTATACGACAGATGGATGGACCGGCTCCACAAAGTGGGAGAACCCCGACCTTAAAATCCAACATGGACGCCTCGTGCATGAGAGGATAGCTGCAAGGATTAACCATTTCTATTCACTTCTGTTGAGCTGTTTCTCCTTAAACCATTAAACCAGTACTGCACGTGTTCCACGAGGAAAGACGTCACTGCAGTGATTAAAAGTTTAAATACAGATAAATCTATTGTTGGCTTGTTTAACGGTTATCAGCCTGGTCACTGAGAACAACAGGAACAAGATTGAGTTAAAATGATGTCACCAGACAAGGGTCCCATCTAAACATCTACAACACATCTTAAGGACTATTTTCTGCAGCGTTCTTCATTCTTCCCCACAATTCAGCACGGCAGTATTAAAAAAAAAAAAAAAAAACTTTTATCAGCATTTATCAAATAAATGGAAGGTTAAGATTGTGACTGATGGCTTCTTGTGAAACATATACTACAATATATTGTATATACTAAATATAGTACATATAGCCTCATGCATTGAGGCTTTTTCCTTACACTTTATGATTTATACATCATCTCTGAATGTATGAGTAAAAGTTATCTTTAAAACAATGACATAAAACAAATTGCAAAAATTGTGTTTGAATATTTATCCCGTCATAAGTAACGATGTGATGTTTTTAAGCAGAGGTAAAGAAAGATGATACTTTTTGACCTTTGATCTGTCAAACTGGATTTTAACCCTCATTGTTGGACGGTTGAAAAAAAAAAAAAAGAAATACTAAAAAATATTTAAGAGAAACATTTAAAAGCAACACTGAAAACTAGAGAAATGACAGAATTGCTGCTCAACAAAATTATAAATTTTGTTCTGCTTATGTTCTCAGGTTTTTGTCCCAACAATGACAAAAATATAGTTTGGATTTTTGATTTTAAGTCATTTTTAATTTACATCTTCCCTGAATTCGATCAATATTTATATAGATATTCCCCAGTAAAACAATTCTCATATTTTAAATTTGACCAGAGGACACAGAAACTGGTTTTTGCAGGGGAGCAGACTCGCTCGCTGGTTTTGGATGAGAAATATGACAAAATGCACAAAACTGCATTCTGCACACAAAAAGAGAAGAAACCATTTCTAAAAATACCTCCTGGTGTGTGTGGCTTCACAGCAGCTGAAATGAGCTCCTTCCTCCAACAAGCCGAACTCAGTTTACATAAAACTGTGCCCACGTAGAAGAACCAACTTTGTTCCATCCTCCCAGATGCAAAGTTGTGTTTATTTAGCTTTCACAGCAAACATTACATCGCATCTCTGCAGCTTTAAAGTCCTGAAACATCCTGCAACACAGTATTCAAGAGGCATTTACCATTTGGTGGGAAACTAAAACGGAGCTGCTGCTCTGAGAAACTAAAAGAGCAACTTCATCTCCGATTAAAAAAAAAAAGGACTGAAAATACAAAAACACTGTTTAAAATGTCATTTACATGTAAAACACATGCAGTCATGACAATTTAAAGAGCAGCTTGAGCAGTTCATATATTTAATTGTGCATTTATGAAAAAGGGGAAATGATGTGATGCGTTCACTTGTCTGGCACAGAAATCCTGCCATCTTTTAAAAGATCATTCTTTTCCCTAAACGTTGCACAAGTCGTCCAGTTCATTAGACGTGTGGAGCTCCCAGTCACAGAGTGGCCCCATTTTATAACTAAAGAAGCTCAAACATGTTTGTGTTGATTGTTAGAACTGATTTCTCCAAGCCCAGAGCTCTACTTTTCCTTAAAGCCTCCCCCCTCCATGACACACAGGAAGTGCATAATAAGTGGAAACAAACACAGGAAGCAGGACATGCTGCTGCGTTGTGAACGTCCATCATGCACTGCAGACTGCACCAACATCAGGTGTTATCAGGAAAACACCCCACAGGAAGCACAACTCTACTCTTTAAACCTCACTTCACCCCATCCAACATTAAAAAAAATAAAGTTTTGTCAGTTTTTCCTTGACTTCGAGCGAATCTGTTCCACTGACAGCCCGACGTCCAGTCGTCCAAACTGAGGCTCATAAATACATCATCTGAACGCAGCCATTGTTGTTCGGAGCGCAGCCCCTTCCTTCCCATCCTCTCTGCTCACATTTAATCTGTGTGTTATCTGCAGAGATTCAAGGAAAACTGTAATTTTCAAGGCAACGCGGAAACCTTCAGGTCCACAAACACACAGAAGTCTCATCAGTCTGTGACGTTCTGCACGTTGGCTCGAAGGGCAACGAGCAAACAAAGGCCTTAAAGGAGAACTGCAGTATCTTCACATTATAGAACCACATTCTGTTAGAATAAATAATCATAATTACCTCTGACGTGTGTGAAATCAAACTTATAGAAAATGTTCTTTTAGTGTTTCAGCTTCATTTTGTCTCGGTTTGAGATTTAATGGGAGGCACGGCGTGAAGAAACAACATTTATAAAGAACATCGGCCTCTAATCCTTGACGCCTGCCCTCGACCTCAACAGGAAACACGACTAAAAGAGCTCGGGAGACTTTTCAATAAGAATTTTACTTTATGTGAACAGCTTCACAGTTTAAAGTAGACAAATACAATTAATCTTTAAAAATGTACAAAAAAAGAGAATGTACTTGTGTGTTCAGCATGCCTTATAATCTAAATCGCCTTACAATCCAGCTGTTTTTTTTTTTTGTTTGTTTGTTTGTTTGTTTTGCTATTCCTCTTGATTGTCCTTTTGGTTGCTTTTTTGTTTTGATTAGTAAATATGAAAAAATAATTATAATTTGCATGCTTATTTTATGATCGTCTATTGCCGTCATCACACTTTGTTCAGAAATCAGGTCTCGCTTGTAAAAGAGTCCCTGCATGAGGCTCAATGGGACGAAGCTGTTTAAATAAAGGTTGAATGAAAAAAATGCAGTCTACCTGGACCTGCATTATTATTACACAGAAACATTATACAGTAGAAAATATTCTCCACTACAAAGACTGGTATTTAGAAAACCTGATGAGAAAGGTGAAGCCTGTTGTTACACCTGTTCACATAATCATCCAATAAATACGGTACTGCAATTAACTGTGGATTAGAAAAAAAAATTAATATTTGAACATACAGGGAAAATGTATGCTCACCACTGTTTTGTGTCAATGTGCGCATCCAGTTCATGTCATGAACAACCTGTGATGTGCAGAATGAGGGATCCCCCTCCAGTCTGCGGGACGCTCAGCTGTGCAGACGTGTAAACATGGAGGGAACTCGCAACAACTGCTGCTTCAAGGATTATAATCCTGAATTAAATTCAGTTTTTCATCTTCTGCACCACAGGGTCACGGGGGGGGGGGGGGGGGGGGGGGGGGGCGGGG
>JARVGS010001283.1:4387895-4402212 GCA_031762315.1 Hypsolebias antenori | reverse complement strand
CCCCCCCCCCCCCCCCCCCCAGCATCAGCACTGATCTGGTGAAAACAGTTGCTTCCTGTCATGAAGGAATGATCGTTTTCTCCCGTCCGTCAGAGCGCTCCTCTCGCACGGTTGTTGTGAATCACCTCGTTGGGTTCAGCTGCTCGGGAGCAGAACCGCCTCCCGTGGCCTTAATTCCTGATTCTGATTAATTCATCTTTGTCTGTTGGAAATGATTCAATTAGGACGTTATCTTGTCAAATCCTAATGTGCAGTTTGTGAACATGAATGAGCTTGTTGTTCCGTAAACACTTGTGACACGAGCAGGTCCGTTAGCCGAGCGGTGGCCTTAGAGGGCATCTTCAGAAGTGGGGCATGAGCGAGTCTAACCCCTCTGAGTATCGCCATCCTTCCTTCTGTGCCGCTACTTCCTGGAAGTGAGCGTTCCTGAGAAAAGTGGGTCTGTGTGGGGCATTAGGGAAATAACCAGCTTCAGTCTGAAGTGCAGTTAGACGCCTTCATGCCTGCAGAGCGTTGAGGGTGGCTTCCTCGGTTTGTCACGTTCAACTCACCAATAAACGTGGACGTCTTAATAAGGACTCTGCCGGAACAAATGAATGAAAGCCAACGTGCGCTGGTGCATCTTCTACATGTCTGATACAAACAGAATCGCTGTCGTTTGTTGTTCTTGTTGACCTCAGACGTACCTGCCAGTCCTCGTTCCATAATATCTGAGACAATACGTATCCTGCCCTGTCCTCGCACAAGGTCAGATAAGCTGTCGTGAAATGACATTAACCTGCACTCTGTCACGGCAGAACATCTTAAAAGCACTTCATGGAGTCATCTTGTACAGGATCATCAAAAACAGGCTGGTTTAGAGCAAGAAACGGCACCAAAACTAAAGTGGGCTGACCATGTTGTTTTTCAAGTTCAAGGAAAGGTCACACCAGCACCGTACAGAATCTGCTATAGCTCCAAATACAGCCGCGTCCGTGCTGGACAACACCTCTGCACGTGCACGCTGCTAATTTGAGATTTGAAGCACATTGAACACACGCTAATGCAAAAGTGCTTGAAATCCTCTAATGCTAAATTACCGTTTGCTTATGAAACGTGTGTTGAAGCCGAAACACCCAAACGAAGAGTCCTCCTGCCAGTGGAGGATCTCACAGACGGACTAGTCTGGTAGAAAAAAAATAAATTCTCTAAATTGTGAGAAAATGCATGAATTTTCAGCTGCAGTCTCACTGAACTGAGTGTTGTCAGCAGCAAGCTGTGGCATCGTTTTATGCAACCAGTTTAGGAAAATCAGACTATTTTTGTGTGCACGGCTTGTAAATCTGTAGTTTTGGCCTTGCACGTTATTTTGTTTGGGTTGTAGACCAGACAGGACCAGGACCTACACTTCTAAAAAACTGCTTGGACTGCAATAAGTCACAGACCGTTATATTTGGAGTACCGTGCATTGTTCTGCTGCTTATAACATATTTGGTTGATCCAACGGACTCACTGGACTTGATGCCACTGAGTTTGGACAGAAGAGAACGTGGTATGTCGTCAGAACTAAACATCAGGTTAGAGGTGTGTTAACCACTCTGGGACTGATCAAAACAATGGACATGATAAAACTTTGTGAACGTGTTCAAAATTCAAGCGACACGGCTGCATTGCTTCTGCAACTCATGCAAGAAAAATTACTGTATTTTCCGCCGTACATGTCGCATTTGTCCAAAAATGTCTAATAAAGTGTGTGTGTGTGTGTGTGTGTGGGGGGGGGGATCCATAAATACGTCACTTTTTGCCATACAAGTCACATTTATTACACATCACCGCTGACAACCCAGAAATGTGGGCCACTGTTGTGCAAACAACCGGTTGGCTGCCAAATGGCGGCTGCGAGAGCGTGCGCGAGAGGACGTTAACAAGAATTTAACAAGATTAACACTTAAAAACAATTGTTTGCTCGACTTTATAGCAAAGTTGTGTCTCAGTTTAAGTTTTGCTTAATAAATGCACTTTAACGGTCAAATCAGCTGCATTTCAAAGGCCGATACGCGGAAGTAGGCACGTACACGAGAGGACTCTGTGCTTTCTTCAAAATTTAACAAGATAACCACCTAAAACAATTATTTGTTTGCTCGACATTATGGTAAATGTGTGTCTCAGTTGAACTTTTATTTAATAAATGCACTTTACTGGTCAAGTTAGTTGCATTTCGCCGTGGCGGTGCAGTGAAATGAAGCTGATTTGACGGTTGCTTCAGGCGAGCTGCTTCAAGGTGGCAGGCTACGGCAAGCCGATTGTGTCATTAATAGCCGCCTTTATCTATTACATGATACAACGGCATGCCATACTGCTCGAGCGCCATCTAGTGGCTGAAAATTGGAGTGTTCAATATTTTCGGTCAGAATGAATGAAAATGGTCATATCTCAGTCATAAATTGGTTTATAAATGGGGGGGAAAAAACAAATATGTTGTGTTGGCGTATAAGTCGCAGGGCATTAAAAATTATGCAAAAAAAGCCGCAACTTATAAGGCGAAAAATACAGTAAGGACTGTGCAAAGATTAGTAAGTAATTGCAAGACTGACATTCTTCGCAGCCCTTTGAGACACCACCTCAAAACTCCCTGATTTGATGCATGTGTCAGAAAACGTAGCCAGGACGTGTTTTTAAAAATCTGCCGTGTCCTTTCAGGTTGCAAGATCAAAGCCCTGCGAGCCAAAACCAACACCTACATCAAGACCCCCGTCCGAGGAGAGGAGCCCGTTTTCCTAATCACCGGTCGGAAGGAGGACGTTGCTCTGGCTCGTCGGGAGATCATCTCTGCCGCAGAGCACTTTTCAATGCTCCGGGCGTCTCGCAACAAGCTGGGCGTGTCCTTCAGCGGCTCCCCGCCCACGCCACTACCGGGCCAGACCACCATTCAGGTGAGAGTGCCATACCGTGTTGTTGGGCTGGTGGTGGGGCCGAAAGGTTCCACCATAAAGCGCATCCAGCAGCAGACCTGCACGTACATCGTCACCCCCAGTCGAGACCGCGACCCCGTCTTCGAGATCACCGGGTCGCCGAGCAACGCCGAGAGGGCCCGAGAGGAGATCGAGGCACACATCGCCTTCCGAACGGGAGGCCTGCATGACCACAACAACGAGAACGACTGTCTGGGGCCGAACGGCGGAAGCAGCCCAGTGGGCAGCACCGGTGGTCTGGAGAGCCGGCTACAGCAGGTGTGGGGGCTGCAGGGGGGACAGCGCAAGCCTCTCACCAGCAGCTACCGCCAGAACTTCTCAGACGCCATAGTTGGAGGAGGGAGTGGAGGAGGCGGTGGAGAGGGAGGGGGGATCTACAACAAGGGCAACTACTCCAGCTCTGGAGACAAACCTTGCTCCTATTTTGGATCCGAGGGTACCCAGGGCTGGGGCGACCCCGACTACCCCAAACAGGTGTCCTTTTACACCCAGCAGCGCTCCAAAAGCTTCGGGGGCCTCCCACTGCCCCTGACCAGACTGTCCCCGGGCTTGGCCGAGCCCTGCGGCGGCGGCACCGCCAACAACTCTTCAGTCACCAGCATCGTGTCGGGCTCACCTCACGCCCAGGCCCGCCGCGCTCACAGCGAGCCCACCTCAGCCGGCGAGGGCTTCCCAGGCCGCCTGCCAGTGCCGGACTCTCCGCCGGCCATCGTGCGGGACTGCATGACCTGCTTCGAGAGCAAAGTGACGGCTGCCTTGGTGCCCTGTGGCCATAACCTGTTCTGCATGGAGTGTGCCATCCGGATCTGTGAGCTGAACCACCCGGAGTGTCCGGTGTGCCACACCCAGGTCACGCAGGCCATCCGGATATTCTCCTAAAGAACCACGTCAGTTTTTATCCTTAGTTCCCTCAGTGTTTCTTCAATAATTATTTACTGTTCTAATAATAATTCTTATTATTAATATGATTATATTATGATTATTGTTAGTATACACATTTTTGTTTTTCAGAAAATTTTAAAACAAGCAGATATTTTAGAAGGCCCTGCTTGCTTTGCTAAAAAGTATAAGAAATATTTTTAAGTTTTTCCTTTTTATATATATATGCATATATATTTTATAAAAGTTTTGTTTATAAGAGAAGTATAGTACTCTGCTTTTCAGTTGTTTTTTGACTGCTGCTGTTTTTCATTCATGGATCGCAGCGTAGGCAGTGAAGTCAATGTGAACATTTTTATTATTCAAATTTTTTATTTTACCATGAAGTGGGTTTATAATGAAGGAAGAAGATGATTGTTAAGGACGCCAGTCTGCACTTGACTGGCCCAGGAAGTCAACGTTATTAGGAGGAGGAAAATCTTTGCACCTTACAATCATCTTGGTCTAAAACAGGATCGCCAATTGTTTTGTTGAAATTTTCCGAAGCCGACGTGACGGTAAATTCAACTTTGTCACATGTACTGTGCTTTTACAAAAATCGGTTTGGTGACGTGAAAATGTGAATAGATCGAGTCCAACGAGAAGCAGATTTTCTCCCAGAAAAAGGGACAGGATGTGAATTATTTACAGTAAATAGTTAAATGCTTATTGTTATTTACAGACGTGGAGGGAGGCTGCTCGACTTCGTCCGGTAGCCTCTGGTGACACTTTGGTCACTGCAGTTTGTTGAAAACATTCAGTGATGCTCGCTGCTCGTGGCACTTGAAAAGCACCGATTTAATTTGTTTTTTGGGGGGGGGGGGGGGGGGGGTGGGATTCATCCAGTTGGCTCGTTCTGGATATTCCCGATGGATGTGACTTGAAGCCACCTTAACCTCTCTTTATTGTCTCGTGTGGTCGTTTGGCCGCAGCCGTTGAACAATGTAGGACAAGGCAGGAGCGCCCCCACCCCCTCCGTCAACAAGCATTTCTGTGAGGCGTGTGCTGTAAACAAAGCTGGGTAAAAAGTGTAAAACGTTTCCTGAATCAGCAGCAGATTAACGGAGTTGATACTGTAAAACACAGAAGTGTAATCCTTTCTCCTCGTCTGTCGCTGACAGCGTGACGTGGGCGCTGCGAGGGGGCCTGCCCCCCCCTCCCCCTGTAATTAGCAAAGCCGTACAGGAGCAGGTGTTTCATGGTAAACTGTGGCTTTGACCCTGGGTTTGGAGGTCTCCCCAAGCCTCCTTTCTTTTCTCTCCTTTCTTTGGGAGTGGCTTTTCATCCCCCCCCCCAGAGCTTACAGTTGGACCGTATTGTCTGGGCAGCGGCGGCAGCGTGGGCTGCACGGAGCTCGGACACGGCCTGGATTCACACATTCACAATTAGGCAAATGGGTCGGCCCAGGTGCGGACCGTGTGGGGACTCTGGACCTCGGTGGATGCAGCTGAGCTACGGGGACACCCCCCCACCCCCCACCCCAACCCGCTTTTTAACCCAACTGGGGACAGGGGGAGGGGACCCCTCCTTTGTCCCAAATCACACACAAGCTTAGAAAGACACTAGCTGAACTTGGCAGCTGTGAACAAATCGGGGGCTTTCGGGGAGAAAGACACGATCCGGTTACCTGCAATCAGTCTGCGTGAACATATCACAGGGCTGCAGTAAATACCCCCCCGCCCCCCCCCCCACACACACACACCTTTACAGAACAGGGTGCTATTTGAAAGATCAGAATTTCCACAAACGTCCAGCCTCGCTGCTTTGAAGCACGTCCTGCCCCCTCGCTGCGAACGCCTCGGCCGGGGGCGGCCCCCTCGCCTCACTTTCAGAACAAAATCAGACTATTGTAATTGACAGGAAGGCCGAGGAAACGCCCCATTTAACCAGCACTCATGCTGAATCAAATTACACACCCTCTGCGTCTGCCTTAGCCCCAGCCTGGGGATTTCAGAGGGCAACAGGAACGAACGAGGAGGGGGGAGGTAGGGATTAAAACTGTTGATGGGGAGGGAGGGAGCTGGCGAGAAAGAGCAGCATGCTCCAAGACAAAACGCATGAAACTCGTCGGCGTGCTGGAGACTTTGGAGCTGCCGTCACGTGCGTGTGTGTCGTGGCGACACCAGCAGGCCTCTGCGTGTCCGTGAAGAATTCGGCTTCCGTCTCGTTTTACGATACAAGTCTTCAGGGCAGACAAAGGCCCCTCCTTTAAAAAAATAAAATAAACTCAAACACAGAAAGCAGAGCGCCCACGTGATGCCGTACTCACAAGAAGTACCTTGAAATCTATGAAAAGTAGGAATAGTTAGTTTTTTTTTTATGGCTGGAGAACTTGCACAGCGTTTTTGGACTAAGCTTTCAGCGTCACGCTCGAAAAGTCTGACACTGCTCCTTGAACTTGGTGTTGGGTTCTTTTTTTTTTTTTTTCTGTTCTGCCTTAATATTTTTATGGAATATTGCCATGGCTTTGGCTTACAAGGTAGCAACGTTGGCCTTTGATAGCACCACTCCCCCAAAAGCAACTTTTTACAGAACTTATTTTTGGAAAAAGAAGAATGTGAATCAAACCGCTCGGGTGGTGGTGGGGAGGATTAGAAAAATTCTGGACATTAGGCTCTTTAAAAACCACAAAATACAGAATAAAGCACCTTATTACAAAAACATTTGATTAATACCAAACCGACCACTGATGGTGAAATCTCACAGAATCTGTAGGACATGCACATAAGGATTCCCTATCATTTATTTTGTGTGTTTCTGGTGGTTCTTGTTATTAATAGAGGCAGTTTGGGAGAACTCTCATCTGTTTAATCAATGCCGTTTTAATGCGTTTTTTTCAGTTTTGCACTGTTTATTAAAGAGACGTCTTTTTAGAGATTCTCCCGCTTTAGACGCTGTAAGTTCACGACCTTCACGGGAAGGCACTCCTCTGTAAATATCGTATACGTGCACCAGGAAGGAAGGAGTTTCTGCTTATTTTTACAGTCGCAAAGTGTCGTTTGTCAACGTTTTAGCGAAACGAACTCAAGTGTTTTGAGTTGAGGGAGAGCTAAACTTTCATATACGTGCCCCGTCACCTGTTTGACATTTATAGTATATTAGATAGATCCATATGTGTAAGAAATATTATTTAAACTTAGTATTTCATTCAAATATAGAGACATTATTATAAACTGTAAGTATGAATTTTATGAATCCATTGATGTATTCAATCTCAAATAAAAACTCAAATATTTAAAGAACTTTTTTCCCCCAGTAAAAAACAAAAAACAAGAAAAAAAAGCTTTTATTTATCAGGATGCAAAGCAATAAAAGGACAATAAACAGTTAATTCTTTAAATATCTTAATTATTAATGAGAACGCTGCGTTTCTGTCTTGCAGAGCCAGCGTGGATTTTAAAAAAACAACAGATTCCTAAAAGCTTCAGGGTTTCGCTGATTTGCTTCATGTTTATGAGTTTCCGTCACGTCCAGAACTTTACGGACGACTCCTCGTTGTTTATGAGGAGCCTAAAAAAATCAAAGTGTGAATCTGAAGACAGTCGTCGTGCTCCGAGCTGAAGTTCTGGCTGTTTGTTGAGAAGTCGGAGCCGATGGGCTGTCGTCTGCTGCTTTTGTAAAGAAAAATTAAATGAAAAAGGCGTCAGCGGGAAGCAGAAGGTGGGCCTACGTGGGATAATGGGCTGTCAGCACCGTCCACACGCTTCCACCCTTTACGTCCATTATCCCCTCGGAGGCTCCACGAGAGAGAAGACGTGCCGATCAGACTTTACGATGACTTAGTTGATATTTCTTTTCTGCGCTGTTTCGTTTTCGTTCGTCTCCTATGAAAGAGAAAAGGTCCGATGTTGCCAAAGAGAAGAACACGAGCTAACTTATCTTCATATTTACTTCGTTTAGCGTCCAGATGTTTTAGAGTCACCTGAAGCAAAAACACCAATCTGATACATTGGAATTAATCCCAAACTCTGAATAATCAATTTAAATTGAGGGCGTGTCACGTTTCTTACAAACGGACTCATTTCTCCCCAAAGAGTCAGTCAGATCAGAGTCCACTGAGACGAATCATTTTCTCCAATAGAAATCAACCCATCGGATGAAGTTTGGGTTTAAAAATGACATTTATGTAGAGAGGCATAAACTGCATCCTTACTTTTAACTGCATGTTAGTGGAATATAGTACAACGAGGGTAAGATTTATCAAAAAGAAGCATAAAAAGATTCATTAGCCTGATATCTAAAGTGTATAAAAGCTTTAAGAGCTTTAAATTTAAAAGCGTATATTTACTGTGTAGTTGAATTGATGCATAGTTTAATTATCGATTCCTAAAATGATGCTAAGTTTCATTTGTCCGGCTCCCCTGAACGCATCGTTTGTGGAACAGCACAGGGCGGGACGACCGACGTAGTGATTCATTCTGTTGGTGGTAGTATTATTTACTATGCTGTATTATGGCTACGATTATAGTACAAATACACGTTTTTCTTCTTCTTTATGCATTTATGTAGAATCCCTTTCAAGGAGTGATAGGAAATCCTTATTTCTAATGGATGCACTTAAAGCAATTCTACCAACCTGTCAGCCACACATTGAGCAATGCATTTGAATGTAAACAAAAAAATAAAAACAATAAAAAAAATTATGCAACCGTATTGTTTCGTCGATTTAAAACGTGAGCTTTAAGTTAGACTTTTCTTTTTCTTTTTAAAGACTTTGCAACAGGTTTTCAATGTAGTCTATATTTGAGTTCTTCCACATGCATTTATAGAAAGGTACTTAAAAATGAATAAAAAAAAACATATTACTGTTTTTCAAATCTATTTTGCTAACATGGGTTATTATTTCATAGAAAGCAGAGGGGGAAAATGTCAGTATCTGGATGTTATTTATGACGAGAAAAAAACAGCATATTTATGAGTAACCTCAAGACGTTTTGTTTTTTTTTAATTAAAATGACAAGAAGTTAATATATTTCTAAACACAGGGAGGTCAGTTTCTACTAATGAGTAAAAAAAATAAGAAGTATTATTTATGAAAGTTATGGACACTTTTCTCACGAGCGCGGAAAAAGTGTCCCATAACTGAAATTTTAACTTCACACATGCACTACTTCAACACCAGTGCACTAACAATGGAATAATTACAGAAAAATATAATATTTTTAGAATTTGGAGATATTTTAGTCACAGAGCATCATTTTTGTGCCTCGATCATATCTATTTTTCCTGCATCAGCATCTCTTTGTGCAGTGCTGCTTGCTGTAACCCCTTCCCGCCCTTTTTCAACTAACCCCACGTTACTGACTGACGCCGTTACTCGTTTCCTCTGTAATCTAAACTTGCTTTTTTCTTATCAAAATGTAAAAATAAAAAAAACTGCAACGCTTGGAATGAATGAGGCAGCCTCGCGCCCAGCAGGGCCACACACACACGCACGACTTGTAAACACGATCATTCACACGTTTCTTTCATCTGCTGCTCGGCCTGATCGATTCGCTGGCGGCCGAACGCAACCGGCTTAAAAAAAAAAACGCCTTTACAATCGACTTTGCTGATGCGTTAATTAGGCCAAGTGCAAGTGGAGGCATCAGACGACAGCGCGCTGCGTAGATCTATATGTAACTAGATGACACACACACAGAGCAGATTCATTGCCGTACTAGTTTGCATGTATATTGTATGGTCGCTTAGACAGGAGGAGCGGGGCGGGGCGCTCCGACGCCCGGTCCGCTCCTCTGCTGTAGATGTTCATAGTTGGGTCCTCTTTAGAAAGTGGAAGGCTGCTGTTGAGTTTGGAGCCAGACGGCGACCGTCTCAGACCCCGCCACGACTTCTCGTTTGTGGACGAGCATTTGTTTCCACTGAAAATTACCTTCCATTTGTTCAAGAGCTGACACGGTTTCAAAAGATGCGTAAGAAACGGCGCGTTGTTAAAGAAGTTGGGGACGGACGCGGCGCTCGCTGGCAGAACTCGAGCCCTTTCCAAAGAGGCCGGTGCAGCCTGACAGTTTGTCTTTGGTAGCGTTTCCAATATTTCCAGCACAGTAGAGGTGTTTCATACCGGTCTAATAGTGGTTGTAGTGCATTAGTTTTTGGGCCGGCACCAGCTGGCGTTAGTTTCTGGTTTCTCTGTGAACGGTGAGGGAGGGTCGCCGCTGCGGCCCTCGGAGGCGCAGCGTCGACTTCAACGGATGAGAAAGAAAAAATAAAAACAAAAAAAATATATAAAAAAGTTTTTTTGAACTCTGTTCCGTGTGCCGTGCCCTGACGAGGCATGTGATATTGCAGGTTTATTTCTTATAGCACATGTTTTTTTGTGAATTACATTTTTTGAATACATTTTTATTATAATAATAATAATTATTATTGTATCTGCGCCATGTTAGTTCTGGTTATTTGTTATTTTTTCAAGATTCAAAATGTATTGTAAATGTTTCTAATAAAACAAAAATGAATTTAACTACAAGGAGAATGTGTTTTTTCTTGGAGACAAGAGTCCTGATGGTTAAATTGATCCTTTGATAAGGACCATTAATATTTAATATCAGTAATCAGAGGAACAACATCGTTCGACAGCACTTTGCAAACATCTTAAATTACACTGGACACCAGAGGTTCTATCAAAGCTGGGTGATGAACAGTAGTCTGCCCAGCTGCTCGTTTCAAACTGAAGAGACGTAAGAGATGAGCTATAACAAACAGAATTTATTTATACATGTGCAGTCCAAATATACATATATTCAAATAAAGTTTTAAAAAGTTCTAACCTACACCACCCAGCTGAAGTCTCGTGAAGTGAACAGAAGTCTGTGCTGATCTGGAAACAACATGTGTGTCCATAACCGTTGGGTTTAACCAAGCCCCTCTCAACGCTACAACCCGTTCTCCCTTTCCTCATCTGCTAAACTACGAAGATGCTAACAAACCCAATCCTGGCTGCCGAACACGCCCCCCACCCCTCGGACAGGAAATAAAGACAAGTGAAAGCGAGGGCAGACCTCGGGGAGATCCCAGAAGACAAGAGACCTGATTCAGAGACAGAGGAGGAGGTGAGCAGGCAGTGGAGGATTTCATTTACAGTAAAACAACCCATCTCGGGTACATCAGAGACCACAGGGCAGGGCTGAGTGCCCTCGCTATCCCTGAAACATTATCCTCACCCATCCATACTAGCTAGCAGGCAGCAGTGCGAGGTTGTCCATGCATTTAAATCTATTCTCAAACATTTCCCAGGACGAGGGGGAAAAAGGGTGAAAACGGACACGAGCCGAGCCGACGCAGTTAACCCATCCACCAGCTAGAACATCCCATTTAGAGGCGATGCTGTGCAGAGCTCGCAGGAGCATGACTCATCTGTGGCGTACGGAGGGTGTGAAGAGAAGGAGAGGCTTCCAAGCGGATCAGAAGACATCAGAAACCACTTGTCACTCTTAGGGAGGGCTGTTATTGCTCTGAGAGGACTGCCGGAGCAAAACTGACCGAATTCCATCACGTGCATTTAGAAAAGAAAACAAAAATCACTAGATAGGCAAAAGTATGAACAAGAAAACAATTATTCCTTTACAGTTAAGAGTGGAAAATCAAGCAAACCCTTCAGCCAAACAAGACAATTTAGTGTTCAATAAATACCGTGAAAAGGCACTGTTTTCTGATCATTTGAGTTTGGGGTGAACTAAGGACAGCGGTGACAGAAGGGTGTGATTCAGTCTTTGCAAAGTGGAGTTTTACCGTCTGATAAGCCAGAAACAGAAAGGAAGCGTTCACCTTTTTTGTAAAACGTGACGATCTCACGAAGCTTTAATGAGATTAAGTGTGTCCAATTCAGAACTGTTAATCAATTCTGATGATAAAGCTCGTTTTGAAAGCGCCTCACCTGCTTTACTTCTACCGATACTAATCCTCCCTCACCACACATCCTGTCTATTCTAATTTTATTTACTGTCCCTCATTAACACCCCCCCCCCCCCACATCTCACCCAGATAACAGACAACACCCAGTTAGAGCATCCTTGTGTACATCTACCTGTCTCTCCATTTCCCCTGCCCGTCTGCCTGCCTGCCTGTCTATCTGGCTGTTTCTGCGTTGAGGTGAAGGAGGAGGTCAGTGGTGCCGGCTCAGTTGTTCTGGCAGCAGGAACCCTTACTGGAGGAGCTCTGGGTGGGCTCAACTGTGATGGGTACGACGTTGGACGCAGGCGAGAAGTCGGAGTTGCTGTGCCCGGACATCTGCCTCTGCGACACGATGTTGTAGATGGCTGCAACAGAGCGAGGAGACGCCGATCAATCCGAGGAACACTGGGACATATTGTGATCAAGACAAACAGCATGGCAAAAACTGAACAACAACTGTTGTATCCAGACTCCTGGCAGCCCTGGAGGATTCTTTCCACCCTAAACTGGCAACGTTAGATCATGTGGAAGAATCGTGCCTGCAGTGTGGCATTTCATGCAGCTACAGCTAAAACAGAAACAAAACGAAGCGTCAGGTCATGTGCACATTGAGGAAACGGTCAAGTTTGAGTTTTTATACTCAAATCAAAGCGCACGCCTGTTACTTCAGGTTTATTTCTCCCCCTTCAGGACATCTGTACGTGTACTGCGCCTCAGAGGTCCTCTGTGGCGGTCAGCCGATCCATTTCAGGGGAATTTGACTGGTGGAAACATTACTGAACTGCTGCAACTTCCCTTTAAACCACATCTAAAAAAAAAAAAAATCCTGAAACCAAAGGAAGAAGCACGTAGCAAGAACATACAGAGCAAATCGGCTAGCCTGTATAAATAAAGGTTGAATGAATGAATGAAATCAAGATTCATGACCGTCGGGTGGCAAAATTATGACTAAAACCATCGTAAAGACAAAAAGCCAGCAGGATGACCCTCTGATCTGCGCTGTCTTCTGCTACGTGAGCGACGTTCCCTCTGCTCCACTGGGTCTAAAGTTCAGCTCTTACTGGTCTGCTAATGCACAGCTTTTCCTGCCTTAACGAGCTAATTAGCAGCATTAACTCAATAGTGCTTGTTGGATTGTTTTTCTTATGAATTAAAAAACAGATAACGCTGGGGAGTGGAGGGAACAGTTGGAATGAGATGGTTCAGTGAATTAAACGTGAAGCAGGAGCAGAACTTAAGCAAACAGCAAGCGGCTCATGCTGACTGATGAACCGAAGGGCACCTTAAGTGGAAGCCCCCCCCACCCCCCCCCCACCCTCACGGTTGGGTTGTCCCTTCAGGGGTTGCTTGAGCCTTTTCAGTAGCTTCACCCCATGTTATAAAATGTCAAATAAATACATTTAAACCTAGTGGATAAGAAGCTCCTGGGGAGAGTCCTCGTAGACGTTTGCATGAGAAAACATGGCAGAAAGTGGATTTATGGAACAGAACGAAATTAATCTGTGACCTCAAAGTCCAGCAGTTATTGGTCTTCTTCAGGAACAGGTCATATTTCTAACCCAGGAGGGATTAACCTGTCTAAATAAAGGTTGAATGAATGAATGTTCAGGCAGTGCTCCACACCAGGAAACACGTCAGAGGTGGATGCAGAGATGATCAGGTGGAATTTGCAGCCATCTAGTGGCCCATGTATTAAAGACCAAAATGTGAATGGAAAGAAAAGGTGCAAAACCCCAGCTTTTAAATTGCTGACGTAGTTTTTGACTGCTGAACTCACATACAAATCCCCCCAACCCTCCGGAGTGTCTTTAGGATCTTGGACAGTAATGGTGGCGTCTCTGATCGACTGTTGGACGCAGTGAGAAAACGTGAAAGTGAAGGTTTCCATTGCAGCCTCTCAGAGTCTGGTCGTGTTCATGGACACAGACGTGATTGTTGGGGTCACTTTACACCCACCTTGGCACGTCTGATTTAACCTGCAGCGGCTGGCTCTGGTGGACTACGTGCACCACTTTACAGTTTGGGCGTTTTGCTCTAAGGGGGAAACCAGATTCGGCCTGCGGGTCCTGTTTGGTGTTAAATGCACAGGGAGGACGCAGGACAACTTTATTTTTGCACCTGTTCTTTTTCTTTTTGTTCAGAAAAACAACCTCTTAACGACCCACAGCAGGAGGGGAAGGGGAACGATGTGCACGTGAGTTCAACTTGAATTAACAGAGCGGCTCACTGCAGTTTAAAAGCTGCACGCGTGTGTGTTGCAGTGTAAAAAGCGCTCTGAGTGGTCAGTGAGAGCAGCAAAGTGCTGTATAAACGCTTGCAGTCCATTTACAGTGAAAAGGCTCAGAACTTCATGTTTTTCAGTTTGAACTGGAAAACTACACAGACGAGCAAAAAGTCTTCAAAATCCATGAAAAGGTCCAGTCGCCTTCAAAAGAAACAACCTGTCAGAATCACACGGTCCAGAATTAAAGATCTCCACCAACCAAACGTAATTAGTTTCAGATGACGACCTCAGAGAACACGTTTTTTTGTTTTTTTTTTTATTTTGGATTCCATTA
>JARVGS010001283.1:4329805-4342569 GCA_031762315.1 Hypsolebias antenori | reverse complement strand
AAACATAAAATGCTGCATAAAAAAGACAACGTAAGGAGTGATAACGGCACTGGGGGCGGCGCCGTAAGTCCGAGTTGTCGTAAGTCGATGGCGCCGTAACTCGGGGACAACCTGTATTTGGATTTTTAGACAAATGCAACGTAGTTTGGTGCTAGCTAGTGCTAATGGCTATTAGCATAAGCTAACTAGCACCAACTTGTTATTTTAGGAACCCAAACTCACTACAAACTAAAGTTATTAACAAAACCAGGCTAAACATTTACAGGTTGTTGTTGGTGTTGTTGTGTATATGGGGGGGGGGGGGGGTGTTGTTTTTAAACAGGTGAATCCCACTGAGATCACAGATCTCTCTTCTGCAAGGGAGATTTTAGTGTTTACTCACTGAAAATACTTTTACAGAAGTAAAAAAATGTATACAGGTACATAAAAGCATTTTTCTAATTTTAACTTCTTTCCATTGGTTTCCTGTTACGTTCAGAGTAGAATTCAATTTAACATATAAAGCTCTCAAAAGCCAAGCTCCATTTGATATTAAGGATCCTTTACTCATAGCTCATAACAGGGTAAAACTGCAGGTTTACTTGTGGTTCCTAGAGTTTCTAAAAGTAGAATGGGAGGCAGAGCTTGCTTCCTTTCTTGTGAAAACTTGCAGTTTCTGTCCATCAGGTTAATGTACTTTTTAAACTGGGCTGAAGTCTTTACTGTGCAATAAATCCTATAGTTAGGGTTGCCTTGTCTGGGGTTGTATAGCCTGCACCTGCCAAGGGTTGTTTGGTATTTCAAGTCAACCATTTTTATCAGAGTGACTTCCCTTTACGTTCTATGTTTGTCTTTAATTATTGCTGCTATTAATTTGTGTTTGTCTTTGTTTTCCTTTCTATAGAAAGTACACCTGAACCAGTTCTTTGTCCATATCTCTTGTTCGCTTAAACTCCAGCCCGTCAAGCCAGATATCCATTCTAAACCTGGTTCTGCTGACCAGGGTGCTTCTTTCCACCGTTGATGGGCGATAGAAATAAAGTGAAGATTAAACACCATCTATTGGCTTTTTACATGGACATCAATTAGAAAATGGCATTTGACATGTAAATGAATTCATTGTATATGGATTAGATTCATGATTTGGACCTTTTTTATATTGTAACTTTCTGTTTTGAATTAGCTCTATACCAATTAACTGAAATAAATCAAATGAACAGCAGAGATTCTACTTTTTTTAGTTTTAAAACGGTATAACTGGTTAAAAAAAAAGTAATAAATTTGACGCAGAACCACTATAGCCATATTGCATGGCTTTGCACTGTGGAGATCACGGCAGGTGGTGTCCCACCACTTGAATCAAGAGCGTCTGCAGAGGCTGGCGATGACACAGACACTGCCTGACTGTCTGTAGAGTCACCTACGCATGACCGGCACTCAAAAACGCTCCTTCAGAACAGAACTGCTCGGTTCTGAAGACATCACGGAGAAGAAAATGACATGGGCTGAGCGGACGTTATAGACGTTGATCGACAATTTCAGAAATGTCAGTTCTGAAATAATAACCAACTGATTTGTTCATTTGTGTGCAAGCTGCTGTGAAGATCCAGTTTTGTTTCGTCTTCATTTGCTCTAGATCAGGGGTCTGCAACTGTTACAGTCAAAAGAGCCATTTTACGCCTTTGTTCACTAAATTAAAAGTGTTTAGAGCTGCAACAACTTGCTACAGCTGTGGTTATCAACTGATGACCCATGGGCCACTTTAAGTTTTTTAGAGGGGCCTTTTGTGACTACTAGGGGTGACATCCTAAAGATGAAAATAATAATTTATATTTTTACAATTTAAGACAAATGATGATACCAGATTCTTTTAAAGAGGGTTTTTTTAATTAATAAAAACTATGAATTATGCCGCCCTAAGGTTTTTTTATTATTGTGGAAAAATGAATTAGTTATAGAAATAAAGCATAAAGTTAAAGTGGTTTTACTCCTTGTACTTGTTCCAGTATTCACATATTTGCAAAAGAAATGACAGGAAAACTCCTAAAACTACCAGGTGACCTTCTTTGTTGTTTGTATAGCAACCAACAAAATTCAGTTTTATGTTAAGTTTTGGTCAAAGCTTGAAAGAGCCGCTGCAGAGGGACCAAAGAGCCGCATGTGGCTCCAGAGCCGCAGGTTGCAGACCCCTGATCTAGATTCTTGTGCACTCATCAGAACATGAGGTTACGTTTCAGTTTGACTGTGCGGAGACGGTGGCTGCTGCTCAAACTGCTGGCTTCAAACAGCAAACAGACCTTGACAGGTACACAACCTGGACAAGTGGCATCTCCACAGCTGCTGCCTGACATGAAGGGATCTGCTCTGCCCTGGAGTGAACTGCAGCCTGACTCCAGATTTCACACTAAAAATAACATCACAATCAAAAAAAACCATGGATGGAAAGGCGTTCATTCATTCCCCCATCGATGCAATAAATAAAACAAACCTGCTGCTACCACTGATTTTTCTTGCAGAGAAGCCGCTTCCAACATGACAACCATCAGAGGCCCTGCAGGAGCGTCTGTCTCCAAAAGATCTGAGGCGCTCCATCCCCGGGTGAGGTGCTCTGTTTTCAGTGAGCTGATGAGGGGGGGGGGTGCGCTTTGTGTCTTACCGGCTGCTGGATGTGGCGAGACGCCCCCCTCCCCGGCGGAGGAAGCTGCTGCCCCGGCCGCCGCTGCAAATAGTCGCCGCCGGCGGCTTTGTTGTTGCCCGCGACCCGGTCCCGCTTCTCCCGCACGCTGCTGGAGCTGGAGCCCGCCTTCTCTCGTTCCTCGGCCGAGTCGAGGGTGCTGAAGTTCCACACGATCAGAGTCTGGACCAGCAGCACCGTGAGCGCTGCGATCAGGGCGGAGCGCGAGCGGCGGGCCAGCCTGCGTGCGCACGGGCCGCCGACCATCTTCACACCGGAGCTGGAGGAGCCGGAGGAGCCCCTGCGCGGCTCGACGACGGCGGAGAGTGGATGTGGAGGGAGGTAGAGGAGGCGGAGGAGGTGGTAGAGGAGGAGGAGGAGGAGGGAGGCTGGGCTTTATGGTGGCGGAGGCGAGGGGAGGCACAGGGCCACCGTGTGGTGAGAGAGCACAGGAGGAGGCGCTGCAGAAGCTCCCTGCGTGAGAGAAAATTTAATCTCTCACACGAGGAACCATTGGGATCATCATCAAATGGGTTTAGGTGATTGCAAATGTTGAAATGTTCACTGTCATTACTGGCAAAATAGAAGAATTACTCTGAGCCTGCAGGGACACTTTACTGATGGGACAGGGGCGTGACACTACGGGTCCCCATCATGGGACAAATCTGTTTGTAAAGTTACACAGACAAAAATTAACAGCAATATTTTGGTTTATTTAGCCTTTCATAAGGAAAAAAAAATAATTTTTTTTTCAGAGTCATATTTTCACCATGTTATTCATACATTTATAAATGTCATAGTTCCAAACTAAATATTTAATTTACAAGCTAAATATTTAGTTTACAAATTAAATACTTAATTTGCAATTTAAATATTTAGCAAGTTAAATATTTATGTCTGCCCTAAATATTTTGTCAGCAAATAGTTATTTATTTTGAAATGTAAATGTTAGTTTGGAAAATAAATATTTAGATCCGAGCTAAATATTTAGTTAGCAAATTAAATATTCAGTTTAGGAATTAAATATTTATCTTGAAAATTAAATGTTTAGTTTGGAAATTAAATATGTTGCTTAGACAATAAATATTTGGTTTGGAAATTAAATGTTTAGTTTTGAAAATAAATATTTAGCTTGGAAATTAAATATTTAATTTACACCTAAATGTTTAGTTCACTAAACAAATATTTAACTTGCAAGTTAAATGTTTAGTTTGTAACTTAAATATTTAGCTTGAACATAAACCGTTAGTTTGTAAACTAAATATTTAGTGTGGAGCTAAATATTTAGCTTGCTAACTAAAACTTTAACTTGCAAGTTCAGCATTTAGTTTGTAAACTAAATATTTAATGTGGAGCTAAATATTTAGCTTGTTAACTAAAACTTTAACTTGCAAGTTAAGTATTTAATTTGTAAACTAAATGTTTAGTGTGGAGCTAAATATGTATGAATATGACTTTGAAAAAAAAACAAACTTTTTTCTTATGAAAGGTTAAATAAACCAAAATATTGCTGTTAATTTTTGACTGTGTAACTTTACAAACGGCACCCCATAACAAACAGTCTTGGGCTTTTAGTTTACTTAAATAAACTTGTGTATAAGTTCAGACATGTACGGCACTGAAGATTCAAAGAAACTGTCTTCTAGATGTCTCCTCAGCAGTCGATGGATAAAGAAAAACAGAACATGCTCGTTTTACCACAGCTCCCAGCCAGTAGGCAGCTCCCAGACTGGTAAAATCCCCGGGGCGTGTGCTTGTTCTCCCCGGCCCGAGTGCGATATTAAACAAACCCACCATGATCTGGACAGTCTGCAAAAACAAAACATCAAACCAAAGTCACCATGGTCTGAAAGCAGAAGGTAAAGGTGTCTCCTCTGACCCCACTCACCCCAGCAGCTGCTGTCAAACAGGACTGGACCTCCTGTTGATGTGAAGAACTGCAGCAGAGGGACTTCAGGATCTGGCTCAGAGGTGGAAGCATGCTCCTACAGTCCACAGAGTCTTTGTTTTAAATGACAGATGTATGTTCACGGATCTGCACGCACCTGAAGCCGCAGGTGAGAGTTCTTCTTTGGGTTGAAGGTTGAAACTCTTTGTTTTGTGAGGTCAGTGTTTGTGGAGGAGAGGCAGGCTCTGCAGGAATGTCCTGACGTCTCAGCAGCAGCAGAGCAAACAGAGTCAGCAGCTCCGCTCAACAAATCTATCAAATGCAAATACAGACGCATCAGAGCCACAACGATTCAGTAACACGGCCAGATTGCACCTGTCGTCTTCTACCTGAAGGTCTACCTCTGAAGCTGCTGCCAAAGTAAAAGTCTTCAGTTCAGTTTCAGCATCTACGACTTGAACTCAGGTTAATGTGACTCAAACTAACAGGGCTTTGTTTGTTTGTTTGTAATTTATATTCATTTCAAAGTTAAAAGAACACAGAATACTCTTTACAACACATCATGATAAAAAAAAAGAATTTTATATGTATATATGAAATGAAAAGAAGCAGAAGATAAAATTTTATTTTGTCTGCCCCTTCTTCAACAATCAACTCAAACAATTTTTTTCAAACAGAATAATCCAAGAAAAAAAAAATGCTACACAAAGTAACTCATCACACTTAACCAGAAAATTTTTCTTGTGACACCAATCAATTTAGATATATTTTTCCAAAATGTCATCAGAAAGCAGTAACTATTCCTCACCTTTGGTTACACCTGTACATTCAGCAGTTATGGAGATTTTGGAGCACAGCTCCGTTGCATACACTCTTAGCACCAACCTTTGGTTTTAACTTGACTTTCTCAATTCAAAAATTATTACTCTGTACTTCTGTCAAGTCTCGTCTTTACAGTCCTGAAGTCGTTTTGTAGAACGTTACCTTTTCTCTTTTACCGCTCTGATCCCATCTCCCTCTGGCTCTGGAGACTTTTGGTATGGAATGGTGAGTAATTTTATTATAGATGACGCATATGCAAAACATTCAAATAAAAAATGTCCTATGTTGACAGGCTTTAAAGATGTAACAAAACAAGAGCACTGCACATGGCACATTATTCGACAATCTATAGCAGTGACCTTGTTTTAACGCTGACCTTGAATTGTGACCTTGATCTTGGAGCTGCGGTGATGAAAAGTGTATGTGACACGCCGTCTAGCGATGGTGCATGTGTGTGACATTTTGTTACATTATCTTGAGCAGATCAGAAAAAGACAGACGCCATAATTCATTCAGCCTCAATTCAACGACTGAATAATAAAAATGTTTAATTCATTTAACGTCAAATAATACATCCCACCTTCAGCGTGCACAAAGAAAGCACTAAAATCAAGAGCAGCAAAATGTAAAAAGGCCAGCTGTTAAACTTTAAGGGGATGTTTTGCTTTATATGTAGCTTGAACAATGTTTGGTTAAAATACATGAATTACATAACTAATATACGTTTTAATTCCTTTATTTAGAATTTTATGGCAAATGGTTGTAAACCAGCAAAACACAAACAGCACTAATGTGAGAAAAACATCCCTCATTTACCCAAATGCATGTAACAATCAAACATCCATCATCTTTACCCGCTTCTTCCTTTTAGGTTCACGGGGGGTCACTGGTGCCCACATCCAGCCATCACTGTGTGAGAGGTGGGAGGACAGAGGGGGACACCTGGACAGGTCTCCGGCACAATCATAACAATTCAAAGTCTACAGAAACGTTCAGTTCTGTGCAGAATACAACTAAAAGTGCAGGAAGCTGTCCGGATGAACACGACAGTGAAGCGACAGTCAGCGGGAGAAACGTGCCGGAACAGTTTACGGCGAGTGGAAGACGTTTAGTTTGCAGAGTTGGTGGTGACATCATCCAGCAGTGGTTTGAAATGTTCCAGGTCACAGGAGCTCTAAAAGGACAAACATCACGAGAGCAAGAACAACGTCAGCAAAATGAAAGACGAACGTCAGGAGAGACACGTTTAAATGCGGACAAACTAGATTCCTACAGCAGGAACTTCTGTAAAGATGCAGCTTCGGTCACAGACTTCACGTCTGTCGAACCTTCATGGAGATTCTGACTGACAAAAGGAAATGAAGAAACGAAGGTTTAAGATTTTGAACAGAACAGCGCGTCTGTGGAGATTCTTGGTCTCAGGTTATTTAATGCAACATCGAGGGTTTGTCTCCTCGCCTTCGTCTGTCCTCAAGTTCTCCGAGGGAACTTTGATTTTCTCTTGACAGCTTTAGTGCGCACTTCTTGTAAGTTTGTGTAAAGCCTGATCTATTCGGCGAGTTTCTGTCCTCACCGAGACGTGCAGCTTCCATCAGCGCTGCATCGAGCAGAGATTTCTGGTTTCTCAGTTATTGTGAGTGTTTTGATGGATTTCCCTGAGGATTTTTTTTTTAACAGGTGATTAATAATCTTCAGAAAAGTAATTTTGATGTTATTCTAAGCTTATAACTTTATATTTCAAAACGGGTGGTTTGACTCCATTTTCCTTATTTTGATCAAATTTGCATTAAAGTTCTGATCCTTCTGTTGATATAGAAGTATTTAAGAAGAGGTATTGTTATTGTATTATTTGATCCAATTAACTTTTTAAATTTCAAATTATAATCTTATTAACTCTTTTTTTTTAATCTCTGTGTTGTTTGCAGTCTGATGATAGCAGCTGAGTCTTCATCCACCACATCACCTCCAGCTAAGAAGTCTGTAATGGCTGAACTTGTTTACTTGTCATATTTTCAAAATAAACATTTTGTAACTCTTCATTTTGGCCTTTTTTTGTATTGAAAATTAACCGAACCGAGCCCTCCTTGAAACTGAACCGAACCGGAATGTGACTTTAGCGTACCGTTACACCCCTAGTTAATATATTAATAAAGCTGCTGCCGGTGTCGTGCTTTAATGAGTCCTAAACCAACAAAAACATGTAGTGAAGTGAGGAGCAAGTGTCTCTTCCTCCATTCGCCTGTATTTGCTACTCAATGTTCTCGTTCATCCGTCGTGTGCGCCCTTTGAAGTTATACAGAATACCAAAGAGTTGCTGTAGTTGAGCGACGGGCCAGGCTTAAATTGAGCTGGATCCTGCCGGAACAAGATCCGGGAAGTCTCTTATTTTGACAGGGTGCGTTCCAGCAGCTCTCAGGCTCACTAATAATAATGACTTCCTTGAATAAATAAAATTTAGATTGGACATGTAAACTGAAAATAATTACATACTCATTTTGAACACGACTTCTTATATCACATACGATCGTGTGCCAGTTCAGGTGAAGCATTTCTGCCTCTACCCTTAAAAAAATCTCCGCCCCCTTAAAGGACAGATGTGATTCTTGACCTGCCATTGTGTATCTGTTCCTCTCAAACCCAGCCGGTCGAAGCAGATGGCCGCCTGGTTCTGCTAAAGGTTTCTTCCTCAAGTCTTTGTGTTTTTGCTGTTCACATGAAAACGTAGAGATATCATTTTGAGACTTGTTCACTCTTGAACCCAGTTTCAAAACATAAAGTTTTGGGGTCTTAACGCCTCATATTCATGTGACTGCACGGCTGAAACATTTTAAACACGTGTTTCTATAAAACGTTGTTCCCGTTTGCACAGGGCGTGAGTTTTTAACAGACAGCAGATACGTTTCTCCAGGCTTTACCTTGTTTTGTTCCTTGCCAGAGCTCTTTAGAGCTTTGATCCCCAAGACAACAGAGCTGATGACAACGCAGAGCTCCAGGACAGACAAAACAATCAGAACACTACAGATGCTTCTCAGGAGCATCTGTCAGGAAAATCAAACAAAAACAACAACAAAGAACAGTTACACCTTTAACTGTAAACCCAAACATTAGTTATCATGCCTCAGAATCACATTGTTTTCTGTAGTAAATCTAGGAAGTTCCTACAAGTATAAAAAGGATTCAATTGGTTGCAGTTCACACCTTGTGCCACTAGGTGTCACTAAATCCAACATTAAGGTTTTTAAACTCTTACTGGATGTTTTGATGCACCAACAGTATAAAATTACTCAGCTAAATTAATTTGTCTATGCTTAGTTTGAATCAAAAGATTCAATCAAACGTGAAAAATCTATACTTTTTTAGAAGATGATGCAAAATCTGAAGCTGAATGGCAATTAGTGGAGCTTTTAAACAGTTTCTGCGAAAGAGCTGAAACGTTCTGACTTTTGAAATCTTACCAGAATCAGTTTTTTGGAAGTCAAGCATTTCTCCCTAAAGTACTCGTCTTCATGGTATGGACTTGACGTTGCATAAGGCCAGTAGCTCCTTTGGTCACATTCATACCACCATATATATATATTTGCAACACTGATGCTGTAGAAAACAATGGCCGTGATGGCAAAGGCCACTCCAGCCAAATTCAGAATCACGTTGAGGATGACCTGAAAGATAAAGTTTGTCACTTCATGTGCAAGCAAACAAAACATCACAAGAAATAAACAAAATAAGAAACACAAAGTAAGTTTAAAAAACAACAACAACAACTACTCGTTCCTATTCCACATTTGAGAAAGTGTGCGGACCTATCAGAGGGACCCAGCTGAATAAACATTGTGTCATCGTTTCAGGACTCTTGGATTCTCTCTGGCGCTGTCCCTGGTCGACCTCGGCACCCTTGAGAATGTTTACGGATCTCACCAAAAGGAACTGGCTGATTATACCATTCTTATCAGAACTCCTACAGTGCCGCTGGATTGTCCTTGGGCATGCTCACCTCCCTTGTCGTCTCCCCTCCCCTATGCCACTCACTATGTGCGGGATGTTTTTTTCAATTTCAGGCTATCTGTTCTTGGCCAAGGAATGAGAGTCTGTTAGGATTCTTTTTTGCCTCCAAAACCTATACATGTCACTTTCATTACTTTTTAGTCTGTCTAAACAGGTTTCACTTGTAAATGAGTCCCCGAGGCTCAATGTCATTTACTGTCTAAATAAAGGTTGAATGAAAAAAAAATCTAAACAATAAAAAGTTTGGGTGAATGGTCAAAATATTAACCCTATTCTGTTGTTTTATGTAAAACACACACGGAAAACCTCGTTTATGACCACAGATTTAAATTTTCCATGAAAATGAACTTTCTGCTGTAAATAAAGTTATAAAGTTTAACTCACCATGCATGGACTTGGATACCTCTCAGACAAAATGCACATGATGCCAAACACAATGAACTAAACAAAAGAGGAAAATACAATTAATTTTATTCTTTAACACAAACACTAAATACATTTTTATAAACTTTATGAAGCAGTTTGAAAACTATCTGTGAGCAGTTTGGGGTTTTTAAATGTTGTTGATGTTGATTTAATGCAGGTTCCTTCAACAAGAGGCCTGCTGACTGAAAATGGCCATTTTCAACTTTTCTTTGGCCCCACAAAGATCTACGGTAATATCCCAAACTGAACAGAACAGCTAAATTCACATTAGCTAGCCTCGCTACAAGTGTCCTTTTCAAAGCCAAATAGATGGGAAGCAAATACAGAACTTGGATAGTTTCAGAGCAAATGAACAAATGGTTTATGAGATATTTGGCTAACAAATAAGGGAGACTCGATGATTTATTGCCAACATTTTAAACAAAATCCTGCGCAATGAGCAGCAATCAGAATCCGTGTTCTGAATGACTACAACAAACCACAACCACACCGAATCTTAACTAAATATTGGTAAAATCGACTCAGTTTAGTGTTTTTTTAAATTACTGTACTTGATTGTGGCGGCCATCTTGAATTGGACTGGCTCCAAAAGATAATCAGTTGAAGGTGTACATCCAGTGATTAACTCCTGAAGGTTTAGTTAAAAACCATCTAGTTTTTATGAGATATTTTGCTGATCAAGTTGACTACAAATATTAAAGGACTAATTTTAAAAAATAAGGTTTAAGGCACAACGTGTTTGTGCTCAGAACACGTTTTGGAGAGCGTCTTAAGGCACCACCACGCCAAAGTTTAGGTCAATATCTGTAAAACTGGCTGAGTTATAATATATCCATTTTGGTGTGTTTTTAGGTAATTTGGCTATGGCAGCCATCTTGAATCGGGGTGACTTTAAAGGTCATTCAGTTGAAGGAGAACGTCCAATTCTGTGAGTTTAATTAAAACTCCTCCATCAGAGATCTTGGTTACACATGCAATAATGTACACACATGCCTACAGACACATTAAAATTACCTCATATATTAAAAAAAAGATTATATTTATTCATTTATTCTCAATCCCTAACCAGATCACATCTCGTCACAGTAATTAAATATAAACTATGGAAAACTTTTAGCTTAAAAAATAGACACATTTAAATCATTAACACATTTTTTTCAAAAGCCTGTTTGACACTTTTAACTCTCCAGGCCATTTGTTCTTCAGCTAACCAATTAAACAAACAAACAAACAAAAATAAAATAAAATTGTTTAAAAATTTGTCACAACTGAAAATAATGGTTTTTACCCACTTTGTGCATTTTATAGTGTTCGTGGTTACTTACCAGTGCTCCCAGCCAATAAGGAAACCCACCCATGTAGAAGGTATATATCGATCCACTACACTGGAGGATGGTGCCGAGGCCAATGTTAAGCAGCCCGATGATGATCTGCAGAGCCTGGGAAAGAGAAACATCTGCTCAAACATCTGTGCTGTTACTGTCACACTGGACTGCTGAGGGTCAGAGTTACAGATCTTTACTTATAGAAGGAAACAGCTTCAAACAGGAAGTACTAAGATGGATCAAAAATAGATTTACATTAAAATGTGACTATAATATTATGAACACAGGCACAATTTACTTTTAGCTTCCATCATAAATAAGGAGATTATAATCACAGATGAAAACAACAGAGCACGTTAGAATGAAACTAATGGTGGTTTCTCACCCCGAGCACAGACAGAGAAGTTCTTTGGATCCTCCTCAGGTGCTGAGACACCGAGCAGCACACTGGGCTGTAGCAAAGGCTCTTCAGAACCTGACACACAGGAGGCCAGCGGCTTTGCGTGTCCGTGGTCAGCGTGAACACAGTGACCCCGTCTACCTTGCTCATAGTCAGAGACATCCTTCCTGCTGCTGGAAGCAGACAAGAGTATTTAAAGAGCTTAAATGGGTTAGATTTGATTAAAGCCACAGCTGTACAAAATCGTCAGAACTCAGACTTTGTGCATCACACAGGTGGATCCATCATGGAGCCGAAGTGTTCAGCTGGCTCCAGATGAGCCCCGATCTATCTGATTTTATTGATGAGCAAGTTACTTCCTTCAAACATTTCTTACACTCATATTAAACTTATATGCTTGGTTGGTTTGGAAGAAAAAGCATACCAATAAAACAAGAACATGACTCATAAACCAATAAGCCGCTTTACAGATCTGGCTGTGTTTACCTGATCCTGCCAGGTACAGGTTTGTTCCATGTGGCCATTTTGAGGGACTTCAGTCGTCAACAAAGTTATCTCAAGCAGTACAAAAAGATTCAAATGGGGAACAACTTGCTCCTCTGTCAACAGGAATTCAACTAAAGGTGAAAATGGTAAACAAACTTTTAGTTTCTACTTTTTTCTATCTGCCTAAAAGCATCCAGAGAGGAGGAAGGAGGAGCTAAACACCTGCAGGATGTCCTACAACCTGCTACTAAAGCTGCACTCGTCTTCTTTCTAAGGACAATGTCTAAGTAAAGGCAAATATTTCATGTAATTTACTAAGAAAATATTATGTTCTGAGAGTGGTGGAGCAGAGGAACATGGGCCTGTGATCGGAAGGTCGCCGGTTCAATTCCCCAGACCGACAACATCAAAATGTGGGTGGGAAAGGTGAAACACCCACACCTGTCTCCACTCTCATTTGCACCACTCTGGACCCTTGAGCAAGGCACCCAACCCCCATCATTTGCTTCCCTGGGCGCCCTAGGTGTCAGCGCTCGGCTGTGGTAGCTTGGTGGTTTGTGGTGCGTCAGCTAACTTAAGAGCTAAATAGGAAACAGCTTGTTGTAGCTTTACACCAGTGGTGGAGAAAGTACTCAAACACTGTACTTAAGTAAAAGTACAAATAAAGAGACAAAAATGTACTCTTGTAAAAGTAGAAGTACCATATTAATGTTTTTACTTAAGTAAAAGTAAATAAGTACTTGCTTTTAAAAATACTTAAAG
>JARVGS010001283.1:4307305-4318102 GCA_031762315.1 Hypsolebias antenori | reverse complement strand
TCAGTGTCTTGCCCAGGGACACTTCAGCATGTGACTGCTGGTGGAATCAAACCCCCAACTCTTGCATTGGAGGACGAGTGCTCCAACCACGCAGCCACAGCCGCCAGACGGCAGTCAAAGGAACCATAACTGATTTAACGAGCCGTTCGCAGTTTCACTTTACCGTCTGTGTGCACTTAGACGTGCGTGGCTTTGTCTTGGAGACGAGCATGTGCTACTGGCAGGATCGACCAGAGCGTGAGAAGGTGGACCACGTGCTTTGGTCACTGATCATATTTCATATAATTGTTTGATGCACGGGCGGCACGGTGGCGCAGTTGGTAGAGCTGCCAACTCTCAGCAAGAAGGTCACCAAATCGAATCCCGGCCGGGGGCCTGTCTGGGTGGAGTTCGCATGTTCTCTCCGTGCATGCGTGGGTTTTCTCCGAGTACTCCAATTTTCCTCCCACAGACCAAAAACATCCATGTTAGGCTGATTGGTGACTCTAAATTGTCTGTATGTGTCCCTGTGATGGACTGTCCAGGGTGTCCCCCACCTCTTGCACAGTCACTGCTGGACATGGACACCAGCGACCCCCGTGACCCGAAAAGGAAGAGGTGGGTACAATATAATGGATGGATGCACTGTGATCATTCATGTCATAACTGTGACGTTCACGAAGGCTACGGTGGCTCGGTGGTTAGTGATGCAGCCTTGTAATCCCGAGGCTGCAGGTTTGAGTCCAGGTTGTGTAGAAATGGACGTTGGGCGTGATGAAATTGGCAAATTGTTCATGAGAGTTTGCTCGTTGTGAAGGGAGCAGCTGAAAGAGAAACAACAACCAGTAGGATAATCAGTTTTGGTAATACGTGTGTCACGTTCTGTAAATGTTGTTCCATCTGCACTTGTCTGAGATTATGAATCCGTTCCTGGTTGGTTCTGACTGGATGGACTTAACCGGAGTCCAGTCGTGACAAAATGTTCAGGGGATTTCCAGTTTGACACCAAACGTGTGAGAAAATCCACGAGCAAAGTTTGTTAAAGGAAGTTTAGAAGAGCTTTGCAGATGTCTCCTTCTTGTGGAAGATCATAAACCATTCAGGGGATCTGGACGCTTTTTATGGAGCAAACTAAAACTGACCGCCATGATCTCCGAGCCCTTAGACAGAACTGGACCAAGAACCATCAATCGCCAACAACTGGTAGAACCACATGGACAAGGCAGCACTTTGTCAGGTTCTACAATCCAGACATGCATTCAGAAATGTCACTTCAAACTTTGCTGAGCAGAGAAGAAGCCTGGTCCTGTGGACCTGATCCACCTTCTGTGGGTTCCATCTGGGATGGACCATCACACAATGAAAACCTGGATCATATGGATCGTGACTACAGATCTTTGTTGAAAGAAAAGAAACATCCATATTGTTGTCAGCAACAGGTCCAAAAGCCCAGTTCTGTGATGATCTGGGCTTGGATCAGGGTTCTTAACGAACCCACGAAGCTGGACCAGAAGCATTCTGAACCAGCACTGGATGGTCAGATGAAATAAAAATAATATTCATTTGGCCACGACAAGAAGAAACTTCAAGATCATTGTTCTCACTGTAAAGCATGGTGGTGGTACCATCATGGTTTGGTCCTTTTTGACAGTGCAACTACAAAAGCAAGTCCAGAATCATGGTTGGTGATGATCAGGGCTTGGATCAAGGTTCTGTGACGGCCTCAATGATGCAGAAAAGTCCTGCAGAGGTTCTGCTGCCTTCAAGGCCACATCTTATCGAAGGACTCCCAAACATTGTTCACCAAGATCAAGTAAAACCTGTTTCTGTTCTTTTCCAAGGCTGTGCAGAGGAAGAGCCAGGTTCTGGACTGGTCTGCTGTCCTGACTGGTCTCCTTTGGAGAACGTTGGAGAATTTGGAACAAAAGATGTGACGACAAACCACGTTTTTGAGTAAGAGTGGGACAAAGAGCACCTGAAACTCTTCATCACTTGGTACCCTCGACGTCTGAACATTCTTCATGTGCTCAAGAAGGAATGCAAACATTACAAGCAGCTAAAGCTTCACCGTGCCGGCATCCTTCGGAACAAGTTCCAGCCTGAAATGTAGAAATAACTGAACATCACCAATGAAAAGAATTTGACGGGACAAAAAGGAAAATATGACAAGTTTATTCTGTGTACAGGAATAAAACAATGAACGAGTGTACAAGTATTTGTACGAAAATTCGATGAATCGCTGTTGGATGAAGAAATCCACCGTGTGTGGTTCTTGGATGAAGGTTCTACGAATGACCCCAAAATGACAGAAAGGACTACTGGAACCAGAAAACCACCTTCACTGGGTTTTCCTTCATTTAAGTTAACATCCACCTGTGACAGAAACTCTTTATATTTGATCCAAAGGTTTTAACTGACAAAAACCATGCGTTGTTAAAACATAGCCCCTCCCCTGCGTCATCTCATGTGCACCACCTGATCCAAACATGTTCAAATCTAAACGATGGCTGTTCCTGTTAGGACTGATTTAAGAGCAGAGGGTTAGGCGGAGGTGACGGGCGGATGTACAATGTGCTCTTGCAAGGCGGGCGAAGGTTTCCGCTGCCACGTGATGTTTTTCTGCGTTCCTGAGGTCACCTGATGGGCCGGTCTCAATGCAGAGCTGTGTGGCCAAATAATGTCCATGAAAAAGTAATTCTGTCCTGATTAAAACCAGCACTTCGCCTATTCAGCCGTGTCGGGTCAGGGCCTCTTCAGCCCACCTGGGTGTGGGCAGAAAGGAGCTTCTAGCAGCATTTTAATGGAGGAGAAAGACAAAGCTGCAGTGGCAAGACACTTGTGTTGTACCTTCAGTTTTATTTTTATATTTAATTATTTTATTAATCTCTATTTAAGCAGGCAAATCCAATGAGACCACAACTCTTTGCAGAAGAGGCCTGGGCCTATAGAATCCCTTCGTTAAAACCCATGTAACTGTGACATACGTTTGCATAAATTCTCTTTTTTGACTCAAGTTTGTTGTGCAACAATAAAATGTATTTTAGCTTCCAACTAACATGCATTTATTGTTGGCTATTTGCAAAGTTTTAAAACTAACAAGTTCCATTGGGGGAACACAAACACCCTCCAGTGGCAGGAAGTAGAATTGGCCTTTCATCCTCTGCATGTTTGGCATGTTAAGGCAACTAAATGGTTTCCATGACAACAAACTAACTGGGACCATGCTGTCACTCGTGTGCTTGTGTATTTACCCAAAAGGTTTTTAACGAGCACAGCTGGTAGGAGCCGTCGCAAAGTGACAGACTGCAGAGGCAACTCGAGGACTTCTGCAGACCGGAACAACTACCACAATATACAACACACTGGTCTTGCAGTTGATGTAAAAAGCAGCTGATTTTAATTTTTAAAGATAAACTTTAACATGACATTTGTTTTAGCTTGAAATGGTTAAATGTGTCGTATGTACATTTTAGATGCTCTTATTTCACGCAAAGGTTTTAAAAAGGGCTTTAATGGAAATGTGTATTTACTTTGGAGAGTGAAGTGTTCTCTGAGGTGTTCTCAGCTGTTTGTTGGTGTGTTGGGGCGTGTTGTGGAAGCTGTGACCTTTGCCCCGGACCATTTTATTTGATTGATGAGTGTGAGCCACCTCCACTATAAGAAGCTTTAAATTGTTGCTTCCTCCGCAGCCAGTTGGCCAGCAGTGCTCTTCTAACACTGCACCGGTTTCAGGCTAAGTAAGCTTTTTCCTCAGATGTGCTGAGGAGGCAGAGTGAGCAGCTCTGTCAGACACAACTGATGCCACTGAGCTGCTGCGCTGTGGAAACTTACTCAGCATCGTCAGGAATCTGGAAACGGAAAAGTTGAAGCTCCTTCTGTCTCTTCTGGTCCTACTGTCTGCAGACTGCAAGCTCAAAGTATGAAACAAACTTCTTACTTCTAAAAAAGAAACAGGTGACTCGTGTCCAACTAAAACATCTCAAACTGAAAGCTAAACATTACGGTTTGTCTGTGGGGGTTGAAACGGACCAGCTGCTGGTCACTTCCCTCCAACACGGAAGAAGCAGTAAAGTCTGTGCTTTTTTTTTTTTTTTTTTTTTTGTTGGATGTTGAAAATTTTGTGTCTGATTGGAGTTATAAAACGTGTGATGAGTATTTTAGTTTGTCTCTCGATCTCCCACAGTTTGGCAGATCACGATGCTCACAACAGAACATGAAACGAAAGGATTTATTGAAGAAACAAACAAATAACTGTGCATCATCATCATAACAATGAAAATTTATTCTGTGCCGTTTAATAACTCTAATGGAAACATAAAGTAAAGAATATTGATCCAAGTGCTGAACCCTGAGGAACTTCATGACTTACTTTGGTGTAAGCAGATGACTCATGAGTTACCGTAATTTCTGGACTACAAGCTGCTACTTTTTCCACACACTTTGAACACCGTGGCTTATATACAATGCTGCAGCTAATTTTTGGATTTATTTATTTATTTTTATGGGCTAATGAGTTTCTTGCCACCAAAACATTTAGCTTCATCACACCCAGGTGCTCACATAACTGTCCAGCGTCTCTCTTGTGGGATATTGATCAATGACTTCCTGGTAGACTACTGTATTTTTTTTTATCAGCCATGTTACAGGCACTGTTCAGAAAAAAAAACACTTTTACTGTATTTGTGCGTGTAACCGATATGTATTTAATTAAAAGAAAAAAAATCTTTCTGTGTAAATATTTCATGTTACAACGTGAACACCCCTTTTTTATGTAAAATTTTAATTTTCTTTTTTAAATTTAGTGGGCGCGGCTTTGCGCTCAATAGTCCAGAAATTACAGTACATTTACAAACTGGAATCTATCAAACAAATATGATTTAAACTATTTTAAAGCTGTTCCTGCAATCCCAATATCATATTCAAACCTCTGTAGCAGAATATTGTGATCAACTGTATCAAATTCATATAAAACAGTTCATAAAAACTATTTCTAACTTAATATCTCTAACGATGAAAAATTAAATCTCCCAAATTCTGTTGTCTGCATAATAACCACAGTTTGACATCAAATGTATAAAACAAGTAATAAAGAAAAATGCACCTTTTGTATAAAAAGTCAACCCAGTGACCCAAATAAAGATGACTCCATGAAGTTCCACTGTCCAAAACAGAAGTTCTCATCCAGGAAACTTTTCTGGATGTGGAGATGTAAATTTCAAACTGCACGACAGTTTATATGTTTAAACCACCTGAGGGTCAGCACCAGCCCGAGCTGCCATGCTGGAGTTTTTAGTCAGTTTTTGCTCTCAGGATCGATACCCAAGTCCCAGCTCTGCTAAAGCCTCAAATGACTAAATGAAGCTAAATGTATTGATAATAACAAGACCTGATTCAATGAGCAAAATTAAACAGATGAAAAAAAAAATACATCTGAAAATAATTTTTTTGTTCAACTAAAGTGTAGTTTACACAAAGGGGGTGGGGCTTAAACCTGAACTGGTACCAGCCGCCAGACGGTGCTGGTTCTTTGAGGCTTCAGTTTCTGGCTTCCAGTCCCGTCTCTACTCATACTTTGACGGTTCAGTCTAAAGATAAGTGCAAACATCTCTGAACGACGCTGCTCGACCCACATTCATTGCACTTGTTCATCTCTGTCGACCGCTTTGACAAAGTGCCGGGACACGAGTGTTTGTGTCCCAAAGATAGAAAAGCCACGACCACATGATTACAGAGCACTGTGGGTGTTTCCAACTAGACGACCACAGCATCCTTCTCCTCTGAGCAGCCACCCTCAGGAAAACAGAAGATGAACTTAGCTCAGGTCTCTGAACACCCACACTCATCTGACCCGTTCTACAACCCAGACATGAAGTTTTCTTCTGTTTCTCTGCACACAAACCTGACATCTCTTTTCAGATATACTTCATTTTCAGTCAATATACTGTTTGTATCTTTCTCTCAAACTTACAGTCTTACTGCCAGTTGCAGGATATCTTAGTAACTTTCATTGAGGTCATATGCAGACACTTTGTGAATCTGTCAAACATTTGTTGTGCTCCATGTCCAAGTTTTAAACAAAAATCTTGTGCAATCAGTTAGCTTTCAAAGCATGTGTTGGAGAGGATACTCAGCTACTACCACACCGAGCATGTGCTCATTATCTGTTAAACTGGCTGAGTTGTAATTTTTTTTTGTGTGTTTAAGATCGGTTGGCTGTGGCAGCCATTTTTAATCAGATGGACTTCAAACGTTAATCAGTCGTAAAGCCACATCCAGGGATTACTTTCAGAAAAAAGTGTCGTTCAAATCTGTCCATTGATTCATGAGATATTTTGCTAACAGACACACACTCGCACAAAAACAGGGAATTGCATTTCATGATTGATTCAACATTTAAACACGTTTTTAATATTTTTTTATGATTCTGATCAAACAGCTCCCAAAAAGCTGATTTTAAAACTTTCTTACAACCGTATGAATAAAATACTCATGAAGCAAAGCAAATGATGCACGACGGAGTTCTTTGTTTTGAATATTTATTATTTTCCTTGGTGTACAATTTGAACCCAGATATAAAATCACACAAATAATGTGAAAAAAACACAAAGAAAAAAAATTGCTCTAAGATTTTTGTATTAAATATAGTTTTTGAGAAAATTTAAAATGTCCTAAAGAATTTGATCAAGTTCACAGAAAAAAGTAAGAATACACATACAAAAAAGTAGAAGTTACAAATATGTATTAAAATATGTCAAATAATTATAAAGATTCTTCAAGCGGTTAGTATTTTTTAGCGTAGACAAAAATCCAATTTATACAAGTTTTAATAAAAAAAAAAAAAACTCTGATACCATAAGACCCCATCCCATAAATGCAAAATTATTATTTCTGCAAAAAATTACACTGTGTGTTTTTTGAGCAGAATCAGGCTTTACAACAAGTTTTGTTGATGTCCGCTGAAAACAGCCCAGGAGAAGAGTTTTATCATTTCATTTGTTAATGAGTATAGTAAATCAAATCAAAATGGACATTTTAATTTTTTTATGGTTTTGGCAGGAATGTCCTTTGTAAGGTGAAGTCAGTGCATCAGTGTCAGCGTCAACACAATCGTCTTTATCTCACAGCTTCACTGTGGAAACAAACGTTTCTGATCAGAATAATAAAATAAAAAACAATCATCCTGGTTTAACAAAAAAATAAAAATAAAAAACAGGGAAATGGCTGTGCAACATGCTAAATATTGTCCCAAATTTTAACCAAAAAATAATATTTTGATCTTGGAAAAATTCAGCTAAAGTTATAATTTATTTATTAAATAACACTTTACCAATTTTTCTAAATTGCATTTAAGATGATGAATGTATGGGATTCAATTCAAACGATTGTTTTATAAATTAGGGTTATGTGGAGTAGCTTCAAGTAGTCAGTATCTTCTGTTCAGTAGACGGTTCTCGTTCATTTGTCCTTTCATTATTTCATATGTTAGCAGCATTTCATGCAGAACTGTGTTCAGGTTCACTCGTGTTTTTCTGTGAACGCGTCCAGTAAACCATCCACCGTGATGGTGGACACAAAACGGGCCAAGGTAAGTACAAAAAGACCCAAAGTACTCAGCCGATGGAAATAAACCTGGAGCTGCAGACGACATCACAGCAAATCATTCTAAAACCTGCTCAGGACAGAAGCAGCTAAACAAACTCTACACGTCCAAATGTTGTGATAGGTACAGAAACCCAGTGGTGGGCACAGCTAATCAAAAAGTTAGCTTTGCTAACCGCTAATCTGCTAACAAAAGAAAAATTTATCATTGCTAACTTTTATCAGCCACTGCTGTCGCTGACACTGTAAGACTGTCTGTAATGTGAGAACGTTGTAAGTGAATACAACTCGAAATGGTTCATCACAGCAGGTAATGTCCCGTTCTGCTGAAGCAGAGTGATGCATTCAATGTGTGTGGGACGTCTCCCTCATGTCATTTTAATGAATTAACTCACTTCAACAATCCTTTGTGGTTTACTACTTTTATAAACTAACTGCACAGTTGCTGTGCATTATCATCAATATTCTCTCAGTAATAAATCTGTTTGTTTTAAAGATGGGTAAAATGTGTGAGAGAGTCATGTCCCAGAGACCATGTGTTGCAAAGCATGCTGGGTAGGAATTACGTGTGCAAAGTTTCCGAGTGTGAAAATGTTTTTTTTTTTCATGAGATTTTCCTGCTCTGGTTTGGCTTCATTTCTGTTAAATGTCTCTTGTTATTGGCTGTAAACTGACCACGAGTCAGAGACTGTTTGCTTAGATATGAGAGGAAAAAGCACTGAGGGTGGTGATGTCACAAACGCTTTGTTTAGCTCCGCTTAGCATAGCATAGCGCCGTGTAAATCACTATTGTCCTGTATGATTTTAGTGTGAAGAACTCTCTTATTTAAAAAAATAGCAGACTTGAATTTACCAGATTTATACTTTGTACTTAGCAGGGGCCAGTTCTAATTAAGATTTTCAAAGTTAGCCCAAATGCTAACTGCTACATGGAAAGTTAGCTCTGCTGTTAGCAGATTAGCTGAACCGTGCTCACCCCTGCTGACACATCATCACTTCTGTACACAACAGCTGCTGCACGTGTGCACGAGTTCATCACAGCTTGTTTCTGTGTGTAATGCAGACATCCTCTCATCTCTACAGATATAAAGAAGCTTTGCTTTTATGAACAGCAGGTTTCACGGTCTTGGACTTGTTGTTTTTAGAAGAGGCTGATGGAAGACGAGCCCCAGAGGGTCAGACGACGTCGCCACCGAAGCTGCTGCTTGTAGCAACACCAAAGTCGTTCTGGTCAAACTTAGTGTTGGCTCAGATCGAACGTGATCCAGGTTACAGACCGGGTTGTTTTGAACCCGTCAGTTTTTAGTGTGTAGTGTTTGATCAAACTGCTAGAAGAGTTTTGAGTTGGAGTTGTTTTAGTTGTGGAAGCAAGTCTTTGAATGCATCTTGCTCTGAGTAGCTATTAGCTTGACTTCCCAATAAAATTTTATCCATATTAAAAAAAAAAAAAATCCTGCTCACTGCCATTTACTGCAGGTAAGATACTTACCACTCCTACATACTCCACACAAGCCTAACCATGTCTAAATTAAGGCACGTGCTGTGATAGTTCATTGGTAAGATAAAATGGCAGCAGCTCTAATGAGCACAGACCAAGATGGAGATTCTGTTTAATGAGTTTCTCAGGATCCAAACCGTCAAGCAGAGTGAACACAGACAAAGATGTTCTTGTGCTCCTCCCAGTAGTGGAGCTCGTCGTTGAAGCTCCAGGAGCAGGCCAGGCCTTTGGAAGTCTTCACGGTGTGGACCACGCAGTCGCCGGGCAACTCCTCAAACAGAGTCTCTGCTACACCTTTCACCGAGAACTTCTTCTGACTCTGGATCAGCTGCTGGATCCGATTCTTGTCCACGGGCTCGGGCGAGGCGCTGTACGACACCCAGACGTTCAGTTTCTCGTCAGACGTGGGCACCTGGAAGCGACTCTTCCCCGTCGGGCAGTGGTAGTCCTTCTTGGTGGCGAACAAGGACGTAGGAGACCTGAATATGCGCACAGACCAGCCCACCCAGTCGTACTTCTTCTTAAGCTTCTCTATGATAGCATCGGCTAGCTGCTGGTTGGTTTGGTCCACCTGGTCTCTCACCAGTCGTTTGGAATCCAGCTCAGCTTGCTTGGGGAAGCTGACAATGCAGTCTTCGATCACGGCGTTCATCTTATCCTGGACGTTCTTCATCTTCTCACCCCACTCTTTCAGAAGGGCGTCCTCCTCGTCATAGCCTTTCAGAGCAGCGTGGCCCAGCAGCGCAATCAGCCCGATGCAGAAGAGGTTCTTCAGCCGAGAGCAAAAGTCCTCCATCGGCCGGCGACTTTTCTCCTCGCAGTTCAGGATGACCCCGAGCACAGATTCGCCGGAGAAGTTGTCTCCTGTTACAGCGTTGTAGAGGATGGTGAGGTTTTTGTCTCCATCCGTTACAGCAAAATGCTCCAAGAAAAGCTTCTTCTTGACCTCCCTGAACTTGGGTTTGGCGTTGAGGATGTCCATGTACTTCCTGAACTGGTTTGTGATGTTTTCTTCCACAGGAAAATACGCGACGTTGATTCCGCTCTTCTTGATCTCATCGTTGATCCTCTGAATCTCTTCAGAGACCACCTCCAGACGCTCCCGGACCTTCTGAAACTGCTCCTTCATGAAGGCGGCCTCCTTGCTCTCCACGTTGTCGAGAGCCAGTTTGACGATGGGGGCAGCGATGGAAAAAACGGGGAAAAGGTCACCGGCGATGCTGGCCACCACTTCAGCTCCCTGCTCAAACACCTCCATCACAGTCTCCACCATGTCCTTCTTCTCCGCCACGAGCTTCTGTAGAGGGTTCGCCATCGTCGCTGATGTTAACCGATTCTGCCAAGAGAAGAAAACAACTTTCTTAATGAGAAAATCCAACTTACAGTGTTGGAAACGCTCAGTAAAAAAAGCAAAGAACAAAAGACTAAGGTGGAAAAATCGAGTTAAAACAAGGAAGAGGTAGAAAAGTAGTGGTTTTGTAAAGATACTTACAGCTTTGTAGAAGTTCCTGGACTGTGGCCTGCTCCCTCGCTGCTCTTATAAAAAAACAGCAAGAGCTGATAAGAAAAGAGAGAAACACCCATGTGAGCTCGGCTGCTGGTCACACCCAAAGAGCAAAGAGTCAACAAGGCAAGAGAACGTGATCAGAAAGTGATGCAAAACCAGTACGTCTCGACCCGTTTCTGTGCTAATTTACAGGCCACTGGGGGGGGGGGGGGGT
>JARVGS010001283.1:4251427-4264086 GCA_031762315.1 Hypsolebias antenori | reverse complement strand
CCCGTGACCCAAAATGGAAGAAGTGGGTAAAGATAATGGATGTATATATATATATATATACAGAATATATACATATATATATGTGTGTGTGTGTGTAAATAATTTACATATTTAAAGTAACCATTGGAAACAGAAACATTTGCATTTTAACAAAATGGAGCATAATTTGACTTTGAAATAAATGCATAATTTACCCTTTAGGTAGTATTTTTTATTTTTCTAATACTGTACTTAAAATACTTAAATTAGAGAAATATTTTTGTTTGGAATAACTTAAATAAAGCAGCACAATCAAAAACATCTTGTACGCTGTATTATTTAAACCTTTAATTTACTAGGAAATAAATCAATTTATATTATACAGTAATCTCTTTTACAAGGATGTCCTTGGAATTAAAGATAATAAAGTTAAGAGTCTTGTTCAAATCATCAATTGTCCACAGACATTTATCACAACAGGTAAAATCACATTTCGTCATGACTTGTTCCGTCTCCGTTTTAAAGATAAAATTAAACACGAGACACAGGAAACCATGAAAACACATCCCAACTAATAATCAATGACTTCATTACAAAATAAACATTTAGACTCCTACAAAAATAAATCAGCTAAGATCTACAAGCACAACTTTCTAGTTTAATTCATTGTTGCCGGACTCCTCTTTATTAGAACATTTTAAAAGTGTCTGACGTGAACTAAAAATAAAGTCTTTAAAGTGTTCGATGGGAAGCAGAGATAAAACAGCAGCTCTCCAATATAGTTTCACAATAAAAGCTTAGTCACTTGACCCTACAGAATAAGACTAAAGATAAATCAATTGTGGGTTTAAACATTACTAAAATATTTTCTGCTAAAACACTTCATCTGAGGTTTTTATTTTAATGTTATTTGGGATTCAAAACTTGAAAGTTTTTACAAGATTAAAACAAAGCGTTCACTTTGATTTAATAATTTATAAAAGCTTTAATGTCTTCAAATGAGGTGCTTTGAGCATTTCTATATAAATAAAACTCGAAACTCATTTTCATTTCACTTCATTTATTTATACAGATGCATATATATATATATACTCACATTAAAAAATAATAAAACAAAACCTTGAGATTTTCCTCCATATAAAAAGCACTTTTTTTGTAACAACAAATAACAGAAGTTCAAACCAGAGCGCAGCGTGGGTTGGACCCAACATGTCAAAAAAATATTTAAAATGACGTCAGAAGCCAGGAATCATAAGCGTTAACTAATTATCTGCTGATTTATTCTGATTAATATTGATGTGTGGCAACAGAAACATCTGGAGCTCTTTGATCAAATAAATCTGAACTTTACTGACACGATATTAAATGATTAACCCCCCAACCCCAAAATAAACCCATTTAATACGCAGGTTAGTGTTGAACTACGAGCTCGGATGAAGACAAAACAGAAATTAAAATAATTAAGTCTGGAGTTTCACAGAAAGTTAAAACTTTTAAAGACTGAATTGCAGTTTTCTCCCAAAGGCACAAAAACTTAGTTTGGACCAGAACACGATCCTGTGTAGTGTCAGTCAAGACAAACATCTGCAGCTTCCTGTTTAGGACAGATGTTCTCCCTCTCTTTAGTGTCATTTAATTCAACATGAACTTTAGCAGCCAATAAATCTGAGCCCGACAGGTTTTAGATCGTTCGTGAACAAAATGACAAAAAGGTCAAAACAACACGATCACATCTGCATCGTTCTGCAAACGTTAGGATGTTTTGTCAGCAGCTTTATTCACGTTTATTATAACTCCAGACAAACCTGCTGATTATTCTGTGACGTATGCATTTGTCAGAAAACTGCAACGTGTAGAAAATATTTCAAAGTGCATTAAATATGTTAAACTGGCTGTAGTGATGAAAACCAGAGATTTTAGCGCGACGAACGTGACTTTAGATAGACTAGGTAGACTAGGAACGCTTTTAGGTAGACTTTTCCAAAACTGACCCCGTTTAATTTAGATTCCTATTTGACCCGTTTGTCTTTGGGTCAGACAAACTGAAGTTTTTGAAACTTCAGCTTCACGCAGCTGTGATGCGAAAATATAAGATCAAGCAACATCTGCACCACGTGCACGTTCTGAGCCCAACAAGGCGCAGCGTTGCCTTCACTTGGAAGCGATTAAATGAGCCGCAGGTGGGTTTCAGGGAAGGGGGAAAGGGGGCGGAGTTAGAGCAGGGGGCGTGGACGTGTTAAGTCCCTCCTCTTCATTTACACTTGCTCAGAGCCTCCTGCATCTTCTTTTGAACGTCCTCCATCTTCTTGGCCCACTCCTCGCTCAGGCTCTCCTCGTCGTCTCCGATGATGGCGGAGTAGCCCATGAGGGCGATGAGGCCGATGCAGAACAGGTAGGTGAGGCGCGTGCACAGGCGCTCCATGATGCGCCGGTCTCCCTGCGAGTGCTTCAGGTAGACATCCAGGATGGGACGGCTGAAGAGCTTCCGCTTGCCCACCACGCCGTCGTACAGCGTGTGCAGGTTCTGGTCGCCCTCGTCTTTGGAGTAGCTCAACTCGAAGTCGTCCTTCTTGCGCTCACGGTGCGCCGGCTGCGCCTCCACCATCTCCATGAACTTCTTGAACTGGTGCTTCAGGTTCTCCTCCACGCGGCAGTACTGCCCGTCCACCGTCTCCTTCTCGAGCTGCACCAGCGCCTTGCGGTTCTGCTGCGAGAGCTCGTCCAGGCCCCGGTTGACCGAGCCGAACTCGCGCTTCAGGATGCGGATGTCTTCGTCATCGATGTGGTGCAGCACCACCCGGATGAGGGAGCCGGCGACGCCAAAGATGGGGTTCACCACAGCTGCTGCTGAAGAGATGGTGGCCACACACTGCAGCACTTTGACCACACCCTCCTTCAGCTTGGCTCGGTCCTCCTGGATCTCTTCATCCATCATGGTGGCGATGATCTACAAAAGGAGCGAGGAGGAGAAGCACTTTAATTCAGATGACTATTATGAAAAATCTCTATCCAGATGTAAAATGCTCTCATGAGCACATGGCTGTAACCTCGTCAGTATCAGCAAGAGAAATATCCAAATTACAGTAAAGCACAGGCGTCCGTAATGTCAGACGTCAGTTTAAAAATCTATTTTGAATCAAAACGTCACATCCTCAGTGTCTAACATGGACCACAAAGTGCATTTCACAAGCTGACAAAGAAAAATCCTCCTAAAATGTTAATGTATTTATTAAAAATAAACAGAAATGATATGATCATGCAGTACTTAAAATGAACCACAAGAGGGAGCTCTATTAAATGAATCTGCTTTTATTGATGAAATTCATATAAAATATGTCACTTTACTGCCTGACTGAACATCTTTTTTTATCCTAAAATGTACCTGTTTTTATTTAAAAAAAAAAAAGAAACAAGTGATTGCAGTACTTATATGAACCACAAGAGGGAGCGCTATTGAATGAATCAGCTTTAAATTAATAAAGTGCTATGTGTTGTCATCAAGATGAAATTAGTTCTCTGCATTTAACCCATCACACCTGGGATGCACTCAGGTGGAGCAGTGTGCAGCTATGTAGGCGTCTGGGGAGCAATTAGGGATTAGGTGTCCTGCTCAGAGACACTACGAGACGTGCAGTGACCGGAGATCGAGATTAAACTGATATAAAATAAATATTTCTGTCACTTTACTGCCCGACTCAAACTCTCAATAAATTATCATATTATATAACCTCACAACTGAGCCAGGCTCAATCAGAGAATCGTGTTATTACAGCAGCAGGTCATCAAGGTGATGGCTTCTTTCTCCAAATGCTTCTTCAGCCTCAGAAAATTATTTCATGGCAGTTTGGAGACGACTTTTAACACGAGGCTGCGAGACAAACAGTCTGCAGAGCAAGATTTACAACAAATGATCTGAGTTAGATGTTCTGGAAGTGTGGGTTCTGGTTCTGCCAAAGATCATCGATGAAAGGCAGCAAACAGCAGAACGTGCAGGTTTCCATCCTGCTCTGCAGCTTCACTTCAGTGGAACTCGCAGAACCAGGAAGTGAGCAGATTTTTGTCCCTCGCTGGCTGCTGTAGTTGGACCTGCAGTCTCCATGTTGCTGCGTGACACAGCAGCTGTGAGTGCGTGTGTGTGGGGTGTGTTCAGCACCAGGCTGGTTCCTGTGTGTTTCTACGGGTCGAGCTGATAGCTCCTCTGCAGCTTCAGTTGACTGACAGGTGGAAGATCCTATCAGAGACAGCAGAAGCAGCTCGTGGGCGGGACGAGGAAACTGGAGCCTCTTTACAGAGAGAAAGAGAACAAACAGCCCGAGTGGCGAGCTGAAACACTCGTTTATTAGACGAGTGGAGCTGCAGGTCAGGCCTGAATGGGTTCAAAGTTCAAAACAGCTGAAGCTGCTCTGAAGTAATAAACACTTTGTTTTTAGTTCTCCTTCCTCCCCCACATCCAGCAGAGGGAGGCAGCAACAAACCCTGAACAGCCTCTGGTTTCAGCACCACAGCTGTGGACTGACTCCACTTAACCCTTTAGCGTCAGGAAAACTGTCAGTGTTTACATTCAAACAGTAAAGACTAGAACAAAAATACATACTATTTGAATCAATGATGACATTTTCAGATAATTATAGAACAAACATCAAGTTTCTTACAACTTGTTTGTAGGATTTACACATTAAAAACAATCTGTGTCTTTTAAACAGCTGTAAAATTTGTGTGTGTGTGTGTGTGTGTTGGGGGGGTTTCACAAATCAGTTCATGAAAAAGGATAATCATGTTTGATAATTGCTTCTTCAAATAAGCATCAGATTCTATTTGTGTTTTTTATTGTCTTTATTGTGTCTATTTCTGCAGAGGCTCGTCAGCTGCAGGTGACGCTCCGTTTCAACACAATCCCACAGCTCCAGTGGAGGTAATGAAAGGGTTAAACAACAGCTATTTATAAAAAATGAGTCTCTGAAACAACAACAGTCTTTTTTTTAAAATTACTTCACATAAAAGATCATTTGAGATTTGTTTTTATTTACCTTCAATAAGACCTTTTTGTACAAACCAAATGCTTAATAGCTGCTGTTTACATCTGAAGGTGTCATTAACACTTTGTGCACATTTATTACTCTTTGAATTTACTCTAAACATAAAACAACAAGAAATTAATATATTTAAATGCATAAGGAGGTAAACTTTTGACTAAAGCCGTTAATTAGTGGTCGTTAATTGGATCAATTAGAGCCAATCACAGCTCTGCCTGCACACACAGCAGGCAGGAGGCACAGATAAATCTGTATTTATGAGTTATTTTACAGATTTTAACCATTCGTTGTTAGTGTTGAGGTAAAAAGCATTAAAGTGTGTGTTGCTATGGCAACAGTCAGCTGTTCTGGTCGGAGCAGGAAGTGCCAGGGCTGCTCTCACCTGATCCAGGCTGCACAGACGCCATCTTGGATGGTGGTAAAGATAAAAGCAGTGCTAGGCTAAGTCGAAGAAACACACAGGATTTTAATCCAAGTGTCACCAAAACGTTCAGGTCCCGTTCTGGTTCCTGATTTGAACCATTTCGTGACACTGCTGAGTTTTCTGATCAGCTTCCTGTCAGCTTGTAGAGAGCTCTGAGGAAGTCTTATCAGAGGCTCATGTTCTCCAAACAATCACTGAGTTAATGAGTCCAAACATGAGGGGAGGTGTCTTCTGGACTTTGCTTTGTGAGGACAATGAGCAGCAGCACATCCTCTCCTCACAGCCCAGGTCCAGGCCTCCTTCCTGCTCAGCTCTGGCTCCCCCTATCCACCTCTCCATTATTTCCTTGTTGGTGCACAACATAGGCTGTGACCCTCCCTACCAATAAACACCAAAAATATAGTAAAATACCTGTGAAAACTTGGTTATTCCTCTCTAATTGTTGAGTTTAGAGCCTTCATTTGCCTCTCAGCCACCTTTAGGCCCCATTGGTCTCAACACAACCGAGGATTTCTTACCTTTTCTCTGAAGTTCAGCCTACAGATCACTTTCTACGGTCCCAGGCTCGGCACCCTCCTTCTTCTTCCCAGAAATCCCTGCAAAAAAGGACACTTCCATGTTTGTTGAATATGTAGGGGTGATCAAAATGAACAAAACCATTTTTGGAGAGCCCAAATAGCCCCCAAATCTACAAAAAACACTGTTTTGGACCTAATTAGCCATAATATCCAATATGATATTAAAATTTATATTTTAAAAGGTTCAAATAGTAAAGCCCCCTCCTCTTAAAAATTTGGTCTTACCCCCTCAAATGTCCACTTATTGTGCTCCATCCAGCAGCCTGACAGCTGCTACAGAACCGGGTTTGTCAGCCGGAGCGCAGCTGCGCCTCTCCAGCATTCTGCTGCGTTTACAGCTCTGACAGGCCAAGAGTACCAAGCTGGTGGGGCTCTTTTGAGTAAAACTTACTCCTTTATTTTGGAAGAAACATAAAAATGCGAAAGAATGTATTTGCACATGAGTAAAGTCCCAACGATGCCAAAGAGAACGCAACGAATCCAACAGAAAGCTCTCCAAAGGTGCGCAGCTGTACCCAACGACGCAGAGGCTCTCCAAAGGCTCCAGGAAGGAAACGGTTAAACGTTTGTCCAACTTAAAGGGTAATATTATTAAATATGTTTCAAACTTACCATTTGTTCTCATAATTTTAACACTGCAGGCAGATAATGTTGAGTTTTGAGTCCACAACCGAGTCAGAGTAGAACCTTCCGAATGGCGCAGCGGCTCCACTGAATATTTACTTTATTTTAAACACTTCAACAAACTCTTGAATAAAATAATGTTTTATTTTACCTGAAGAACTCTATTGTATAATAAAAGCAAAATGCAGTCCTCCTGAGCAGCAACAGAATAAAAAGTTCCAGCTCTGAACGCGCAGGTTCCGTGCGCCACAGAAACCCAGTCATCAGGCTGAGTTTGGTCCAGTCTGGGATCAGAACTGAGACCAGTTCTGTGAAACCCGCAGACACAAGTCCTGCACGCGCAGGTGGGACTCCAGAACCGACGGTTGAGCATGTTTTCCCCAAAATAATCCTCATGCAAATGATGCTGAGGGCGCAGCGGAGCGGAACCGGACCCGCCCTGCAGCCTCCTCCATCAGGAGGGAGTCCCTGCGGGTCCAGACCGGATCCTGCAGGGGGCCACAGACCCCGCTCCGGAGCAGGACCCCGGGGTCCAGCAGGAGGAATGAAGAGCTCATCTGGTGATGACAAAGCCTCCCTTGTCTCTGTAAGTGGAGAGGCTCATGAGGGCGCACGAGCCCTCGTTCAGCCGCAGCAGCTGAGGGGGGGCTCATGTTCAGTCACAGCTGCGCGTGGGGTTGTCGTCAGGACGCGTCATGAGGGAGAAACAAACAGGCTGTTGTTTGTAAACAGGAGAGAGGGAACCCCCACCCTCAATCATTTCACCTTCAGTTTCTGCTTCATCACTCATAAGAGCAATTTTACAAAGTGAGTTATTCTTCCATATTTTTATTCTGCTGCAATGACATATGTTCATATTTTTGTCTTCTAGATGATGGAAATAACTTGTTTAATGTACAGTATTATTTCATTTGTTGTTCAAGATCTTAAATCCATGTAAGTTTAACATGATGCCTTTCTTATTACTATTTTGTTGGGAAGATATATATGTGACTGATCAATGTTTATTTTGTTTAACTTGAATTTGATGAATTGTGTATTTAGATAAAATATATATGAATGATTGTTGTTTTAAATTGATGGCTTGATGTTGCATAATGAGGGAGCAGATATTATAATTTCTTCTTCTGCTTCCTTTCATTTTTTATTATATACTTTCTGGTAATTGTATTTGTGTTTTATTGAAATGAATAAATAAAACAAACGTGCAAAATAAATGTGTGTTGTTCTTCTTATGCATGACTTTTTTTTATGAACTGGTGAAAATGCTGCCAGAAACAAACAGAACTAGAGTTTGCGTTTAAATTAGGTTTTTATTATTTAACATGTTGAAAAAGATAGATACAATAGATAAAAATGTTTATTTCAGTATAAAGCTGATCATTTCTGCATCAAACGCTGAATGTTCAGAACTTTGATTGTAATAGCAGATGGTGGCCGCTGGGGGCGCTGCAGTGCACATCATGGGCTTTCAGCACCTACATTACCTTTAACATACATATCAGGCCAGGAGCACAGTTTATGGCCAGGAGTCCTCAGCTCTGAAAATGAACAGAGTTCAAAGCACCGGATATGACACGGCTGATGACGTCAGAGTCCTGGGTTCACATGCTGCAGCTTAATCACTGCAAAACTTTATATTTAACATTACTTTCCTAACTCTTAACAGCATGATTGGGTTAATGCAATCTGTATATTTTTAAATTTATATCTGAAAATGTCTATTTGTGGTAGATCAGAACCAGATTAAAACCTGCAGTCATTTTTAGGTTTCATTAGAAATGCACGGAGGTTTTTAGTCTTATTTGCAGCGGTTTCCAAGATATTCTGAAGTTGACAATTAGTGATTTCTATTTGTTCCCATTGACTGTTGATAGGAAACAGTGACTCACAGCTGCACTGTTTGACATTAAACAGCACCCAAGAGCTTTTTTTTTCTGGATATAAAGAAAATCTGTGAAAATAATCCATTCTTTATTTTTGACCTTTAATAAATAGAAGCAGTTAAATCTGGGACTTCATCTCATGTAGTGAAAACGAGAAACAAACCAACGTCCTGCCTCCAAAGCCTTGAATTCATTTAGTGTTGCTGCAGCCCATCAGCTGCACATTATTCCTTCACTGTTAGCGAGGGGCCCGTCACTGTTCGGTCCCTGCGGGGCTCCAGATGGGTTCAGGTTCTCCATCACGTGCCCAAACGCCATGTTGTCCGACTGGTGGAAAACCGCTTTGCGCTCGTAGTACCTGCTCCACGCCTCGTTCTGCAGCATCTGAGAATCGGGCAACTCAGAAATCAGAGACTTCCTCCTTTTATCCATGAAGCCGCTCTGCTGAGAGTTCGTGACGGGAGCAACGGCGCCGGAGCGCAGCGGGTTCGCCCGCTGGCGGGCGATTTTTCGAGCGTAATACCGCCTGGAAGCTGCTCTCCACGCCGCTCGCTTCTGTTTCTGAGCCTCCTCGGTCAGCTGGGACATCGGGACGTTCTTCTTCCTGTTCCTGTGCGGGGCGACAGGTGAGGAAAGGTCAAACAGAGGTCACTGCGTTTACACTGAAACATTAAAAAGACTCAAACTCAAAGGATGAACCAGCGCTGGGTTTCAGACAACAGAGAGAATTATTTTATTTAATAAAAGGCTAATTCAACTATGTCATAAAAATTGAACGTTTACGTGAACAAAAGGCCTGTAGTCTTTTTTTTTTTTTCAACAAATTAATTTCAATATGGATCAGTCTAACACGGTTTATTATTATTTAATGTATTTCTGTCAACAGGAAACTGACTTTAGCTGATCTGCTGCGGAGAGGTAAAATCCACCTGGCTCTGCCTGAGGTTCCTCCCTCAGCTGCTTCTTCTCTGGGTTTTCTGCAGAGACAAATACAGAATAAATCATTTCTAACAGAAGGTCACATGGTTCTTATGTCTGTTACATTATCCAGCATTTATTTAACCAATGCACTTTCTTCTTTTGGAGATTTCTGTTCTGAATAGATACAAACAAAAACAGACCCGTGTAAACGTTTAAATTCGAAAAGATGATAAATTATGAGACTTTCACAATCCAGTTTATTTATATAGCATAAACAGAAGTCGTCTCAGGACACTGAACAGAAACACACTGATGCAATTTTAGTTTGTATTTGTCCAGATCTCCCTGAAACAACACATGCATGATAAAGGTTTGTGAGCTCAATCATCCAGGTAGATAAAATTGTTGTCATCTACCTGGATGATTGAGCCTGGAGGCTGCAGGACGCTCTGATGCTGCAGCGTAATGCTAAGTGTTAGCATGACACTTTAATGTTATTAGCAGCGATTTGGGTACGTTACGTTTTCCACTGGGGCTCGGTTTGTCCCGTCTTCGGCTGCCTGACGCCTCTGGAAGTTCTGCGGTTCTTTCCTCGCTCATCTCCCACTGGATCAGGACCGTGTCGATGTCACAAGGCTCTTCTTTGACGACGAGGCTGCTGGGAGACGGAAGCAGGTTTCTGGCTGCGTCTGGAACAACCGAAGCCTCTGAGGAGCGGGACGTGCAGGTTGGGTCCAAGCCCAGACGGCTGGGGGAGGATGGAAGAGCTGACTCGTGGCTTTGGGAGGACACATGAGAGGGGGGTCGTGCAAAAACACCCACTGTGAAAAAAAAACACAAAGTACAGTTAAAAAAACCCACTCCTTCAGAGCTGGAAGTACTGAACTACATGGACGGTCTAAACAAGTCATGGTGCATGTGAGCCCTTTTAAAAATATATACTTTTATTTAGCCTAACAGAAAATGCTAGACTCTCATTAAGTCTTAAATTTAGAAAACTAAATTTAAATGTCCTCAATGTGCGATGAGGCTGGTTGTCAGAACGACTGCAGAGCACACCTGAACCATCGGTAGATGTGAATCGTGTTGACACAAAGGGTAGATCGCAAAGATCATTTAATACTACTACTACTACTAATAATAATAATAATAATGATGATGTAATCACATTGTCATCACTGTATGTTTCCATACAATGGCGAAATTAGTCTCTTGATACATACAGATACATAAAAGACTCTTTGTCAGATAAGAAGGCCACAGTTAGTGAATGTGAATATGCACAAATCAAATTTGATTAGATGTTTAAAAAAAGAATTGAAGTAGACATGAAGCCATTCTAGACCATCACAAAATACCTACTATGACCATTAGTAACTGTGTGGGGCTTTAAAGACACTTACTACTCCCTGAGATTTATTTTAAGCATCAGTCATTACTGCTAAACATATTAAAAACATGATTGTTTGAACGTATCGTTATAGGGAGGTAAGAACTAAGTAAATTAGCACCTGAAATTTAAATTTGTTTACACAAAACCTGTACCAGAGCCACCCCGTGTGTATGCAAATCCCATTCTGGCTTCCACTACTCAGATACTGGAGTAAATCTGGTATTTCTATAAAAGTTCAAGGGTCTGGACATTGACTGGCCCATTAAAACACCTTGGGTCTTTTTTTTTTTTTCCAGGATTTGCTGCTGTGTTTGGGATCATTATCTTGTTAAAACACGACACAGTTTGGTCGCACAGACATTTGACTCTGGAATCACTAGGTTAAATTTTGTTTTCCAAAATATGTTAATAGGTGGAGAAAAAAAAATGCTTGTAAACAACAAAATAAAACAAAAGATATGCAACTTTGCATTTGTACGGTAAGTTATATTTGATTATAAAGTTTAGAAACTACATTTTTTCTTACCTAGGCATAACAATGGTACGCAATTCGATGCCCTAGCACAGATGGTACAACCAAAAAAGGGAGCTGTCGTCATCATTTTCTGATTTTGGGTCTTTAAGTTAAAAAAAAAAAAAAGTATTTAGGGTGAAAAATTCTATATTTTCTTTTTCTACGCTGGGCCTACTTTTTATGGAATGGCCCGACAGAGTTGTTAATGTTAGACTCAGTGATCATGACCAAACCATCAACCTTCCACCACCGTGCTCAACAGTTTGTATAAAGCAGGGCTATTCAACAAATCAGGCCCATGAGTGAGCATTTAAAAATAAAAACAGATTTTAAATCGTAAAACAACCTTACTTAATGAAAACAACTGCTGGATGTCTGGCCCCTGAGCTCCTGGGGCCAACAAGAAACCATGTTGCTGCTGTGCATTATGGGTAAACATCTCAATAACCTGTTGTTTGCATTAAACACACCTTTTACCTGAGGCAGAGCTGCAACAACAACAACAAAAAAAAAAACAGACTTACAGGACAGCATCATCTCGCACTCCTCCTGCGGTTCTGCTGTCATCTCAGAGTTAACAGAACCGGGTCCGAACCCGCCCTGCTCCCCGCTCTCTCGGTTACCGAAGCTCCGGGGTCCCCCTTCAAACACGGCGCACGTGCAGCCGTGCCTGCGCAGCACCTGCAGCTCGCGCTCCAGCTCCGTCAGCCTGCGCTCCAGCCGCCGGATCTCTTTGTCCCTGTCGGCCACCATCCGCTGGTACTCCCGAGCCTTGGCGCCGTTCACTCCGTACAGGACGTTTAAAACCGAGTCTATGGCCAGTTTGACGGCGTTTTCCACCACCACGGCGTCCTCGTCGCGCAGGTGAGCGTACAGAGATTTGTTTTCGACCAAATTCATCCTCGAAAAGCGACGGCTTGCCTCCGCTAGGCGCTAAAGAAGATGCTACGACGGAAGCGAAGTCAGCCGCTGCGGACGCACAGTCCTCCAAAAGTCACGTTAAACACGATAAGTCTGGTATTTTGGACGATATAAAACAAGACCAAACATAAACTAGCCCAGATTTATTATTTACCTTACGAACTCGTCTAATAAACACATCCGGCTCAGCGTCGTGGACTTCTTTGTTTTAACGGTGGAAGTAGCGCTGTCGCCACAGCGCCCCTCCTGGCCAGACCGTGAATCACCACCAGGCTCCTTAGAAACCAATGTAGGCAATGTATCTGGACGCCGGTGTTACACCAAATTCTGTGACCTATCATATTCTGTGACCACAGGGGGCGACAGCGCATTCAATTGCTGTTGTT
>JARVGS010001283.1:4211519-4221584 GCA_031762315.1 Hypsolebias antenori | reverse complement strand
TCCATCCATCCATCCATCCATCCATCCATCCATCCATCCATCTTTACCCACTTCTTCCTTTTTGGGTCATGGGGGGTAAGTGGTGCCAGTATCCAGCAGTCACTGTGTGAGAAGTGGTGGACACCATGTACAGGTCTCAGTCCATCACAGGGACACCTGGACAGGTCTCAGTCCATCACAGGGACACATAGGGACAAACAAGACAAACAACCATTCACTCTCTCCAAGAGTCACCAGTCAGTCCAACGTGCAGGTTTTGGTCTGTGGGAGCAAACTGGAGTACCTGGATTAAACCCACACATGAACAGAGAACACGCAAACTCCACCCAGAAAGACCCACAACCAGGATTTGAACCGGCAACCTTCTCACTGAGCTGCAGCAGCTCTACCAACTGTGCCACTGTGCCATTCATGATTTACATATTTATTATATTTAATTCTAAATACAATCTGAGCTTTTGAACATTTCACATCATTCGTTCCTTTTTATTTACATTTTTCATGTTTCTTCAGTTGGACAAGTCCTTTCCAGGGCTGCGGTAGCTTCGTGGGTAATCCTGGGGCTGCTGGTTCAAGACCAGTTTGCATCAGGAAGGTGTCTGGAATAAAACGATGGCCAGCTCCTTCATGACGTATGTACAAGTTTATTTAAGTTGCAACTGTTTTGTTCTGTTTTGATCAACCAAAGGGACGTCAGCCTAAACGGGTGTTGTAGATCGACTGTTGGCTGCAGTGATTTTTAAATATCGGCACTGGCCTTTGAAAACTCTGTGGACCACGGCTACACTGGACGGGCTCCATGAAGCTACAGTTGCTGCCCCTCATGGAGTTCGTTGTTCACGCTCCCGGGGTCGTCCCGGATCGTGCTGCAGATCATCCACTGCCTCACATAGTTTGAGTTTTTGTGCTCGTGAAACGAGTCCGTGTGCTCTGTTCCGTTTGGCTCCGAGGCTCCGGGGCTGCCGCACTCTCCATAACCGCTGTCGATGGTGTCCAAGTCCACATGAGGGTAGCCGTCCTCCGACTGCTCGTTGGACACGAACGAGTCCAGCGAGACCCTCTCTGCTTCATTAAACGCTCCGTCTGCCTCGTAGTTCAGGTTTTCCCTCAATAAGTGGTTGGCACCGTGAGCTTCAAGCTGTAGTGATGTCCCACTCTGTCTGTCCCTCCTGGACACGTGGACGCCCTCCACTCGACAGCTGCCATGTTCTCTGTCAGCATCTTCAATCGACCCAAAGCTTTCTCCCTCCTGGTAACTTCTGAGGGAGCTCTGGGATGTGACTTCCTCCTCAAACTCCTCTCCTGACAACGTGACGGTGTGGATGGAGACGTGCCCGGTGGAGTGGGCGACGCTCGGGGAGCTGCTGTCGTCCTGCAGCGGACGAAGGAAACTTTGGCCGTCCATCAGCTCATCCTCGCTGAAACTCTGCTTCTCGCTTGTCCAGTGGAGGACGTTCTGCTTCTCGCTCGTCCCTCGCAGGCTTGTACCGATCATCAGGTCGTGCTCTTTGAAAACAGGCTGCACCCACTCCTGAAGCACAGACAGAAGACATTCACCTGGACGGTTAGCGTGCTAATTTATAACCAACCTTGACAGTTTATACAAATCTTTGATCAAACATTTTACTTTTGGAAAATCTTTATCTGCATTTCACGCAGGAAACAACCGAACATTTACTGTATTTACTTGCATTTTGAGTGCACGGCTGCAGCTCAGTGAAGTACCACCTGAAGGTTGAACGCAATGCAATATTAGTCCCTGGAGCAATTTGTTTAACTTGTGCAGTGTTATACTCCTCACTGAACACACCGATCCTCTGAGGAGCTTTATCTGGAGCTGCTGTGGTGGTCTCAGTCCAGGCTGCTCTTATTTGTGTTTTATAAGAGTAATGTGCTTCTGAATCCATTACAGACATAATTTAGCTTCAGTGATCTCTTTTAAACAGTTATTTTCTGTAAACACAACCTCTCACACCACCTAGGATGACTTTGTACTTAATTTGTTCATTTGTAGCTTTAGTTGTCGCACCGAAGTCTCTAAATGTGCGAAAGCCTGAATGTTTAATAATGAAAACATCAACTTTAAAAAGTAAAGAAATAAGAAATAGGACTAGCAGCTCTCTTGTGAGCCTGCATGGAAAAGCAGGCGACAGAAATGGATGGATGAGTCTCATTTGCTCATCTGATGCCTTCAGCATGCTCTTAAAGCAGATCCTATAGGTGCCGTGCTTCTGCAGCTAGCTTCAGCTGGAGATGACCAGATAAGGATGAAATAAAAATGTTGACGCCTGGGCCGCCACATCCTGAACCTGAAGCTCATCAGCGTGGCTGAATCTTTAAAGCGAGAAACACGCCGCCAGTCTGCACTGCGTGGAGACGTGCAGGCGAAAGTAGACTTCCGCCACTTCTGAAAGGAAACTTTTGTCACACTGAAAACCCACATAAACAAAAAAATATATATAATAATAATTTTTTTGCACATGTTGATGATGTCATCTATTCTGTTGTGTTGATATTTGACTAAAAACTCATTCAGAAGATCCAACAATATCTAAACAGACAGACTGTGAGGTAAAAATGAAAGTTTTTAACCTTCAGCACAGTCGGTCAGAAACCTACACAGACTCAAGAAATGCTTCATATCTGAAGTCTGTGGACATCTGTGCTCAGAGGTTGTTCAAAATGGTTTTATTCACTTAAAGAAGTTTCAAAATTAAGAAGCATGACGTTAAAGCCTCAACTGCAGATGGTTATTCATGCTTTTATGTTCTCACTTTCTACACATCGGGGCAAAATAAAAGCTCATGATCATTTTTAAATGACACAAATCACTGCAGCGAGGCTGCTAACTGAATTAAAAATACTATTTGAGTTTATAATGCTGCAGGAAACCTTAAGTCAGATGAGGTTTCAGCTATTAATCAGATTTTATATACAATATGTACAGTGTGCCAGTATATATATATTTTTTATTTATTTATTTTTTTAATTTAATTTAATTTTTTTACATTTTTCCACTATTTTGTTTTGTTGTAACTACTTCCTCTGTGCTGTGAATGTCTGATGCAGCAGCGCCCTCTGCTGGACAACACTTGTGATTACAGGCAGCTATAACTGCCTAATGCAGTGCATGCAAACATCTTTCAAATTTTTAGAATAAGAATCAAACATAAAGAGGATAATGGCAACGAATGACCGTAGACAAAAATGTTTTTAGTCTAACTAGAAATTTATGATAAGTTAAGGAAATTGTTGTTCGTCTTCAAGTTTAGGTAATAGTGTGGTTTGGTTTAGTATTATTCTCTTATCAAACATGGGGATTTAAGGTGCAGTGGAAACTTGTCGGTTGCCTTCACAGACATCATAAATATCAGCTCTCTCTCACAGATGTTAAAAATAGTCACTTGAAAATAGTTAAATTACACCGGGGGGGGGGCGGGGATTTTCAGGTGATGGAAGGTGAAGATAAATATGAAATATTAGTAAAAGAATAAAAACAGTACACCACAAACGTTTCACTGTGTGCCCTCATCAGGTAGAAAACAGACACCGTGGCAAATCAAAGAGCTGGAACAGACAGACTCGGGGGGGGGGGGGGGGGGGGTATTTTCCACCGGGGCAGAACAGCTCTGACTTTTAGAGACAAATACCTGCCCACAGCTGAAGTGTCAAAAAGCCCTGCTCACTGAGTCACAGCACAGAGTCCCTGCAGCTCAAAGGAAAGGGAAAGTCCCACAGAACAGCGTCCAGATGTGTCTTAGCAGCACCTGCTGGGCAGCTCTGGAAACTACTGTACAAACAAAATGAAGAGTTTTGCTTCCTCTTACCTTGAAGTTGCCTTCATAGTTGAGGTACAGAGGCTTGAAATATTCACTCGGCCGGGGGATGTACATAATCATCTTGAGTTTTTTCTGCCAGCATCTGAAAGAAAGTGAAATAGAAAGATAAATGTTTCTCACTGAGATAGTTAAAGGTGCTTTTGTTTTTTCTTACATCAGCTGTGCAGAGACCAAAGAAAGGTTTTACCCCTTAACTTATAACACTAATAAAACAAAAAGGCTTTCATGAGAATGAATCTATGAGTCAAAGTCAGCGTTTAGGGTTCGATAACTCAAACACTCAATCTGACAAGGTCTGGTCATCTGGACGGTTTCTTCTTCAGATGACCTGACTTCACCTTGTTAGAGTTTTCTACCTGGATTAATGAGCATGCATCAGGTCAAACAGTCTTTCACAACACAAACAACAGTCAGTTTTAGTAGAATGGATCTAAAAAAAGAATAGATCTAAAACAAAATAAAAATAATAGATCTAAAATGCCTCAACTACAGATTTTTGTCGTCTACCGTATTTTTCAGATTACATGTATAAGGCGCACTAAAAAGTCTTTTAAATGTCTCAAAACTTGACAGTGAGCCTTATAATCCGGTGTGTCTTCTGTGTTAATTCTGGTTGTGCTCACTGACCTCGAACCAATTTTATGTGGTACAAGTGAACAATGTTGAGTTATTGTGAATGAGTTGAATGAAGTTTGACTAATCTGACCGCTTTGTTTCGCTTAATGCGCCTTATAATCTGAAAAATACTGTATTAGTTTTTTTAGTTTATTTATTCATTCATTTTATAATAAAATACACAACAATAACCATATGAAAATAAAATAAAAACACATATATAAAATGAAAGGCAGCAGATGAAGAAAAAAAATCTTATTTTATCTGCCCCTTACTTTTCTAACAAACAATTCATACAACCAATTTCATTAATTTCCAAAATAAATGAACAACTCTTTTAACCTCCATTATAACATACATAAAATGGATCAACCATATAAAAGCTGAAGAAGAGAAGATTCTAAAAACTGAACGTCTCTGCGTGCAGCTCTGTTTTGTTGTATCTGTCTCTCGCTATATATCTCTGTCTATCTCTATATATTTCTCTTCATATCTCTATATATCTGTCTCTATATGTATCTATCTGTCTATATCTCTTTATATGTCAATCTCTGTATGTCTATCTCTATATATTTATCTTTCTGTATTTCTCTATACTGTACAGTATCTACAAAGTATCTGTTTATATCGATCACTGTATCTCTATCTCTGTCAGTCTTTATCTGTCTCTATCTCTCTATATTTATCTTTCTATATATCTATATGTATATCTCTATATATTTATCTATATCTCTAGCTCTATATCTCTGTCTATATCTGCCTATCCCTATATCTCTCTATCTGTTTATCTCTATATGTCAATCTTCTATATCTATACCTCTATTCCTATCTCTCTATAGCTACCTCTATCTAAATATCTCTATCTCTTGTGACCTCTTATATTGGTTTCTCCATCCATCCATTCATCCATCCATCCATCCATCCATCCATCCAACCAACAGTGTTTTACTTCAGTAGCGTTCTGCTGAACTCTCAGCTGACAGATCTCGGCAGCTCTCAGACCTTGTGCGTTTTGCACCGAGACTAAAGAAGAGCTGCTCATGACTGCAGGTCTGTGAACCACCAAGATCTCCAACATGATAAGAGCTTTTCTCCTGACGCATGTTGCATCATCTACACAGCCAACAAGCATGCGTCGACTTCATTCAGCGTTCGTTTCTGGAAAGTGTGAGGACTTATGAAGCGGTTTGTTCTCGCGTCTCTGACGCTCTGCAAGACGTTCAAGTGCAAAGTCGCACAGCTCCGTGGTTTCTCGCTGTGTGGGAGGCGATGCCAGGAAAGAGTGGAGCGATGCAGCAGAGACGCCCCTGCCAATCGATTACTGGAACTCACGCTGACCTTTTGCTTTCTCATTTCACAAGTTACTTTTCATGCAGCTGATGATGATGAGGAAGATTTGAGAATAAAAATAAGCAGGTTTCATCTCGATCCACTTTTATCGACTGGGGTACGAGGTTGGTTCCAAACTGTAACAAACTGAAAGCTCAGACAAAAAGCAGAGGAAACGCCAGAGTTTGAGCACACTCACGGTTTGTGCAAGTATCCCAGCAACAAGACGGCGAGGACGAGAACGACGGGCATGGAGATGTACAACCACAAAACACTCACTCCTGGAAAGGACGAGAACATGTGAAGAACACGGACGACTCTGAAGCTGTTTCAGCAGAAGATGTTTTTAAAGAACGCCGTCTCACCTCGCTCGCCAGCAGAAGCTGCCGCCGTCGTCCACTCGGCGCCAGAGCTCCATTCGCTCCACGGGCCCTGAAGATAATGATCAAACCTCAGTTTGGTCTGGACGTCCACGATGTAGACGACGTCTTCCTGCAGCAGCTTGCGATTCACCAGAACGTGCACGTCCTCTGTAGACAAGTGCAGGGGATCCTGTTTGGAGCAAACAGAAAGCGACGTCTGAACGGGAGCGTTCTGCAGAAACACTTCACGACAAAAACTTTTTTTTTTTTTACCTGAGAGGAGGCCGCAGCGGCTCTGATGCGAACCCTGTAGGTGAAGTCGTATAAAGTGTTGCTGCTCCTCCAGCTGATGTTGACCCACTCAGCCATGTTGGTCACGCTCACACCAACCGGAGGTTCAGGTTTCACTGAGAAGACAAAAGTACAGAGGGGTCAGAGAGATAACCTGTTTACTCCTGCAGTTCTCCACACCACCAGAGGCAGCTAAATAATATTTTTAGCTTTTTATTTTGTTGCTCTGAAAGGAAAAGCAGGTGAGTTGAACCTGCAGCACTTTCTTTTTTTTTTTTTTTAGATGTTCATGCTAAACTAAACATAAAAAACATCTAATTTAAGAGGAGTTGTTTTAGTTGAACCTACCCACTGTGGACAGCTCCCAGCTGAATGAATCAACGGGATCCGTGAACGGTCGGAGCTGAGTGAGCGTGACGCAGTTTGTTCCCAGGAGGGCGACTTCGTCAAGGTCCTTCTGGACGATGGTGCACCAGGAGCGCGGTGGTTCGACCACACAGCTGCCACTAACGTCTGCGTCTTCATCACTGCACAGAAAATGGTTCACAACGGAACTTTTTATTTAAGTCATACGCAAAATTAATATTGCACTCTCTATGCACTTTGAAACAATTATCGTATTTTCCGCCGTACACGTCGCACCACCCTATAAGTCGCATCAGTCCAAATATGTCTAATAAAATGGAAAAATCCGTAAATATGTTGCTTCTTCGTATAAGTCACATCTATTATGCATCACCGCTGAAGCATTAATTTTAATACGTGTCACAGCTGATAACCCCCTATAATGTGGGCCGGTGTTGTGCCAAAAATCGATTGGCTGCCAAATGGCGGCTGCGAGAGCGTGCATGAGAGGACTTTAACAAGAATTTAACAAGATTAACATTTACAAGCAATTATTTGTTTGCTCAAAATTATAACAAAGATGTGTCTCAGTCTAACTTTTCCTTAATAAATGCACTTTGATGATCAAATCAGCTGCATTTCCAAAACCTGATACATGGAAGTAAGCGCGTGCACAGGAGGACTTGCTGTGCATTTCTTCAAAATTTAACAAGATAACCACCTAAAAACAATTGTTTGTTTGCTCAACTTTATGGTAAAGATGTGTCTCAGTTGAACTTTTAATTAATAAATGCACTTCACTGGTCAAATCAGCTGCATTTCTCCGGGGCGGCGAAGCGAAATGAAGCTGATTTGACGGTTGCTCCAAGTGAGCAGAACGAAGGTGACTTTGTATGGCAAGCTGACTGCATCGTTAATAGCCACTTTTACCTATTACATGACACAACGGCATGCCATACAACTCGAGTGCCATCTAGCGACTGAAAATGATAGGGTTCAATATTTTCAGTCAGAATGAATGAAAACTGTCATATCTCAGCCAAAAATTGGTTTATGTGAAACAATCCATGAATACACTGCTTCTGCGTAAAAGTCGCAGGGCATGCAAATTATGCACAAAACTGCGACTTATAGGCTGAACAATACAGTATAGCATGTATAAATTAGAAAAGACATTTACTGAGGGCAAACAAAAATACATTTATTGTAAGTTATTTTTAAATCTTAACACTAAAATAGTCAGGAGGACTCTGCTGAATTGAGTTAGCATACCATATTTTTTAGACTATAAGGGGCACCTGATTATAAGGCGCATTAAGCGAAACTAAAACTTTTTGACAGATTTTTGAGCTCTGTGTAATACATTAAATCAGTTTGAGGTCATTAAGCGCAGCTAGAATTAATACATAAGGCTCATCAGATTGTAGACTTGTTGCTTTTTGAGAAAAATTAAAGGATTTTAAGTGCGCCTTATAGTCCGAATAAAATAGTAATTCTGAGTGGAAAACAAGAATTCAGTCTCACTTCACAAGGTGAAAATCAGTTTCTTTGTGTTTTTTATCTACATTTAATATATTTTCAGTGCAATTCATTCAGTTGGAGTGCTGTTTTTGTGTGCCTGCACATTTTATGGTGTTAGCGGATAGAAACAGGGTTGTTGTTCCAGTAAATGGAGACTTTGGAGCTTGTTTAAGTCTAAATGTATGAGCAGGTTCAAGTTCCTCACCTGTGATCAAGTCAAAGTGAACCGTAAAACACTGAAGAGGCTGAACGTGAAAAGAAGTTAGAAACATTTGGTCCAGAGGCTCCTAACACACAAAATAAACTTGGTAAAGACCTTTGACCTTTGACCCCAACTACTGCTGAAATAATAGAACAATAACAAAAATAATAATAATTCTACGGTTTTATCCTTTTGGTTTTAATCTCTTGCAACAATCATTGTGAAAACATGCGGTTAGAGATCTTTGTAAAGTTTAATTTGGTTTTTGAAAAAAATAAAAAAATAAAACAAGACACACATACACCCCTCCCCGCCCCCCCACCACCACCATTTGGTATTTCATGACTCGCATAACGGAGTCCCAATCCTGACTTTCAGAACCGCTAATTGAAACCACAAGCTGATCGATTAATCTCTGAACAGTCTGCTCCAGATGTTTTCCATGGTTTCTGCGCAATCTTTACAGCAGGAGAGTTTATGCCTGATTTAAAGGAGATGTTGGAGGAGGAGCATCAAAAGCACGAGGCTTTTAGTCGTGTTGAAGGAAACGTCTCGGGAACGTTTCAACGTTCTGCGGAGAGGAGCAGCAACATCGTCGAGCTCTTGGTCGAATCAGAGAACTGAGTGGAAAAACTCTGCCAAAAGTTCAAAACTAAAGCAGATGTATTTTCTCGTGCCACCCTTCTTCCACCGAGGGGACGTTTCAGATCTGCAGTGCATGCTCGACCCTGGTCAACAAGCTTTTTGTCCTCACATATAGAACATATTTATTATTTGTTTGTTTGTTTGCATAACAATAAAAAATATGTTTTTTCCAGCCTTATTTAGTTTTAGACAGATATAAATGTACAGGTATTTTTCCTCTTTCCGCATTAATGAGCTAAATGAACTATTTCCATCCAATGAATGCATTTTGTTTGGAGACATGTTGGCTGATAGTGACAAAACGACTTTTACCTGCACGTGACGTTCAGGCAGACAGGATGTGCTGGCACGGAGCCCGTGCACGAGCAGTTTACTGTATCCACGTAGTTGGTTGAGCAGGTGACATTGCATAAAGATGCAACTGAAAACAAGAAAAACAAGGTCACCTGCAGAAGCTGCAGCTTCTTCACGAATCTTTTGTTTGATTGTTTATGAAGCAAAAATTCTTAAATGTGAACTTTGGCTGAAATTTAGGAAACAAAAGCCACCTTGAATTAAAATCCCAGAAATTTACAACCCCAGTGATAAAATGGGAAAACAAATTTAAAACAATTAAACCAACAACATTTTTCTGATCTCATTAACCCATATTAATCTGGTGATGTCATGACCCTCTCCCCCCCTCCCCCCATATCTACCACAAACAGTCTCTGACTCAAGGTGTCAGTTTACAGCCAGTAACAGAAACGAAACAAACCAGAACAAGAAAATAACAAGAAAATCTCATGTTCATGCTCAGAAACATCACAAACAATCAGAAACATTGCACACTCAATGCCTACCCAGCATGCCTTGCAACACTCCCGCTGTCTCTGGGATGTGACTCTCTCACATTTCACACATCTTTACTTTAAAA
>JARVGS010001283.1:4003317-4025605 GCA_031762315.1 Hypsolebias antenori | reverse complement strand
TAAAGTTAGGGAGGCCAGACTGAGATGGTTTGGACATGTCCAGAGGAGGGACAGTGGTTTGGACATGTCCAGAGGAGAAGAGAGTGGTTTATGCAGCCACACGTCACTATCCACCTGACAAGGGTCTTGCTCTTCCTTCAAATTTAATGTGGCCCAAACCTCAAGGTGTCTCTACCCCCCACCCCAAACGACCGGCTCAGCGCCGTGATGTGTATTCTTACTTATTGGCATTTTGAGTTACCATGGCAACATAATTTGCTAACAAAGACGCCATTTTTCTCATTGGAAAAGCCTGACAGACAGATCTTCTAACGGCCTCGGTGAAGTCACATGACCTAGAGAGGAGAAGTGTCAGAACAAAACATGATTAACTTTTGGAGCCATTTTGATCCAAGATGGCCGCCAAAGCCAATTTCAAACGTCTACAACTCAGCCATTTTTAGAGCTATTCAGATGAAATGTGGTGTACTGGTAGCTGAGAGCGATCCATAATAGACTGATTGCAAATCAAATATCCAAGATGGCCGCCTGAGCTAAAAAAGGAAGAATCTTATCAGTGAGAAATTTTGATTGACATTAAGCTGAAATTAGGTGTTTTGGAAGCTGAATGCCCAATTCAAAAAAACAAAACAAATCAAAGATGGCCACCGAAGCCACATTCAAATGTCTATAATTCAGATATCTTTACACAGAGTTGAAATTTGGTGTGATCATATCTGAGAACGTTCTTTCATCACATACAGTGTTCAAATCAAAAATTAAGATGGCCATCATAGCTTAACAGAAAAAATGATTTAACTCCTTAATGTGTTGCCATGTTGAGCAGAAATTTGGTATGATGGAAGCTGAGGGCGAACCCCAACAGAACTGTCAAATCAAACATTTAAAAATGCCGCTACGTGGCAGTACCCACCACAGTCTCTCCAGGAACGTTCTAGTAGAGCACATGTCGGTCACACAGACCAGAGCTCATCTGGACGACGACGTGAACGACTTCACTGCACATAAGAAGTTCCACCGACTCAGTCGTCTGATTAAAAGCTAGAAAACGCTTTTCCTTTAAGAGACACGTTTCCGTCTGTGCGCTGCTATTACAATGACTGAAAAATAACCGTTGTAAAACTTTAAATTCGTTTTCTTTACCTGTTCTGATGTGCAGGTCAGCGGGCGAGACGTGCGCGCTCCTGTGACGACCACACATTAAACGTCTGTCCTGCACCTGCATATTATTCAGAGTTTCTACTTTTATATTCTGAATTTGCACAGTGTGACACCGTTACGTTGTTAAGTTTAATGAATATTTGAAATGCATCAGCTCTGCTTGTAAGAGCGCACATTTAGTTAGCTTTTGTATTTTCACCTAGACAGACAGAGAGACAGACAGACAGACAGACAGACAGACAGAGTGTTTAAAAAAAAGACTACTTGTCTTTTCTTTTATCGGCGCTGGAGGCTTGAAAACAGCTGAACACAGGAAGTGTTAATTGGACCAAACCAAATGGTAAAGCTAAGGGGGAAATGGAGAAACTTTTGATTCTGAAATGCGTTTTGATTTTCACGGGTACCAGTGACCCCTGCGACCCGAAACGGAAGAAGCAGGTAAAGATACCAGATGGATGGATTATTACCAGACTAACTCTTTGTTGGTCCTAAAATGTGGGATTATTGCACTTTGGTTGGCCTTATCGCTGTTTCAAGTGCTCTATAAATAAAATGGTATGGTATGGTATGGTATGGTATGGTATGGTATGGTATGGTATGGTATGGTATGGTATGGCCGTTTGGACATGGAGTGCATCACTTGGATTCTGACACAACCTGAGACATTTAGCTTATTTTACCTGCTTTGATTTGTTTTTCTTTTATCTTTTCATGTCTTCTGACTTCTGTTGTATCATGTTTAGTGAAGCACTTTGGTCCCGTGCCTGGTCAAAGTGTTTTATATCTGTTTGTTTCCTGGAACTCCTCAGTCCATCACAACTTTGGACAGTCCTCTGTCCATCACTGAGACGTTCACCCACACTGTGACACTTAACCTGCAGTGTGTTGGACAGTGGGCGATACGCACACACGGACGGGGGAGAACATGTAAACACACAGACAGGCTCCAGGCAGGAACCTGTGACCTTCCAGAGCAACAGTTCTGAGCAGCTGCACCACCTGCAGCAAACATCTGCAACACTAAAACCCTCAGGTCATGCATCATCGCAGGGGCGTCAAACCCACTTTACAAAAGGGCCAAAATGAAAATCAAACAGTTTCAGAATCGACTTTAACTCAAGTCAGACACCAAACATATTTTCTTGGGTGCAGGTTCCTCAACAAGAGTTTGATTGGTCTCATTTGATGTTCTCTGTTGCACTTTTGACATCATAACCAAAGATTAATGAAAAAATTAAAGTGAAAATAGTATTTTACATTGAAAACATCATCTTAGGAGCCAGATAAGATGTCAGCAAGGGCCGCATTTGGCCCCGGGGTCTTGAGTTTGACGTAAAGCGTCCAGTGAGGAGAAAAGCGGCAAACAGCAACAAACAATATTGAAAAAGTGAAAGGTTGAATCTAAACGTGTTCAGCTCTGAGGTCACACACTTCATGTTCCCAGCAGAGCAGAGCTCTGTGGTCCTGTTTGCTGCAGCACGCGCTGCAGTGATGGCTGCCATGCACGGGGAGAAGCATCAGACATGCAAACTTGTAAAACGCATCACAGCTGAATGAATCATCCTGCAGCTCCGAGCCTCTGCACCTCATCGTACTGTGGAAACAGAGAACAGCATCATCTCTGCTTCCGGTCGTCCCCCCCGCCGGGTTTCCACAAGGTCACTTTGACGCACGACGCAGGATCTCCTGCTGCAGGAGCAGGTTTAATAAAACTGACCCAGAACAGCTGACCTGAAGGTGCAGCCGAGACACAAACTGAGGAGAAGAACCACCAGATGTGGAGCTGCTGTTTGTTCCGACTGAACACGATGTCACCTCCATCCTTCCTCCTGCGGCTCCGCGCGCGCGGATGGATGATGTTTGTTCTCAGCGCACAGGAACAAAAAGGGACCACATTGCACGGATGCATTTCGCATCGAGGAGCAGCCAATAAATAAATAAATAAATAAACAAATAAATACATAAAAACGTCCTGCACAGTTTTTAACATTTCTAACCAAACATTTAACCCGTGCTGGACCGGGTTTAGTGCGCGTCGAGCTGCTCAGGTCCAGAAAAAGCCTTTCATCATCAATAAGTGCCAGAAATCTTCCCGCACGGGTTGGAGCGTTTCGGAAACACGGAAATGGCGCATTCTGCTCGTGACAGTGATGGGGGGTAAAAAAAATAAAGACATGGAGTGAAAAGAAATGGTTTTACCTTTTGCTGGTGAGAAGGTCAGTTCATGTCAGGGTGATGCTTCAGCTGCAGGGAGTCACCCGGGTTCCTGCGCGCGCCTCTCACTGACACTGACGTAGTAACAAGGAGATGCTCTCTCCTCCCTCTTCCTCCCCCCTCACTTACTACACAGCATCCTTCATGCACGGAGACACCCCCTCTCCCCTCTTCCAGTCCTCCCATCAACAGGCAGAAGGGCTTTGACTGGTCTTCATGGATGGAGATGAATATTTTTCATCCAACCTGTGATGACTTTGATTCTGATTCACTGGAGGGTGGAGGTGGGGGTGGGGGCTGTCTGAGCATCTTTTTTTTTCTGTGCAGAAAGAGCCTCTCCTCGCACGTGCACTGGGCTCGTGCCTGTAATTGGCTCCATTAGAGTTCACAAGGATGCCCCTGGTGGGAACAAGGATGAAGCAATTCATTCTGCAAATAATCTGATAAAATTATAAATAATCTGATAAATAAATTTATAAATAATCTGATAATGTGATAAATAATGAGATAAATAAACTGATAATCAAATAAATTGCTAAATAAACTTAATTTGATAAATAAACCGATAAACTGATAAATAATCTGATAAATAAACTGATAAATAATCTGATAAACTGATAAACTGATGTGATAAATAAACTGATAATGTGATAAATAATCTGATAAATAAACTGATAATCAGATAAATTGCTAAATAAACTGTTAATTTGATAAATAAACTGATAAACTGATAAATAATCTGATAAATAAACTGATAAATAATCTGATAAATAAACTGATAAACTGATAATCAGATAAATAAACTGATAGTCTGATAATCAGATAAATAAACTGATAAATAATCTGATAAACTGATGTGATAAATAAACTGATAATCTGATAAATAATCAGATAAATAAACTGATAATCAGATAAATTGCTAAATAAACTGTTAATTTGATAAATAAACTGATAAGATGATAAATGATCTGATAAATAAACTGATAAATAATCTGATAAACAAACTGATAAACAATCTGATAAACTGAAAAATAAACTGATAATCAGATAAATAAACTGATAATCTGATACATGAACTGATAATCTGATAATTAGATGAAAAAACTGATAAGCTGGTAAATAATCTGAAAAGTAAACTGATAAAGAATCTGATAAACTGATGAATAAACTGATAATCAGATAAATAAACTGATAATCAGACAAATTGATAAATAAACTGATAATCTGATACATAAACTGATAATCTGATAATCAGATAAATAAACTGATAATCAGATAAATAAACTGACAATCAGACAAATTGATAAATAAACTGATAATCTGATACATAAATTGATAAACTGATAATCTGATAAATAAACTGATAAATACTCAGATAAACTGATAAATCATCTGATAAAGAGCAGATCGCTGCTCGGATTTCGTCCCACTGAACAAGAACAAAGTCCTAATCAATCACAATATTTGAAAGATGTAAATATCAGTTTTATGAAACTGTGACACAAGTTGAATTAAAAAAAGAACAATTCTGAGTTTAGTTTTAAACAAAACTGTAAGAAGCTGCAGGTGGATCATCTATGATGAGGTTCATGTCTGACCAGTATGATATGAAATGTTCTTTATGCTATTTCATGTTAATCAGAAGGGATTATTCTTCCCAACCCTAAATCTAAAAAAGTAAATAAAAACTGAATGCAGCGAGTTGCAAACCTCACAAACTCGCATTTCACCTTTAATGCAACAAAGTAAATGTCTGTGAGTTTGAGCAGCACGAACTGCTGGAGGTCCGTGTTCTCCTCCGTGAGGCATCCCTTCAACAACCGTCGTCCCCCTCTGGTCTGATGAAGGATCATGAGTCTTTATTTTATTCATGGATGTTGTTCCAGGACCTGAGGAGAACAGTTCTGGACTTCACCTCATCCACCCGAACGAGCTCTGGTCCAGAGGGGGCAGCAGCAGCTCTGGATGGTGTTCACATCTGGTTTCTTCTTTGTCTGATAGAGCTTTAAGCAGCATCGGTGGATGAACTCTGTTTACACCCAGTCCTCCTTCTGACTTGTTGATAACTGAGCTCTGCTCCTCCAGTTTAACGCAGTTTGATTGTATTTTTGGCCTAACTCTTGTTTAAAATCTCAGAGTTGTCTTCATGTGTTCTCCAGCCTCTCTTTTGGCCTCATGTGTTCATTTCCTGCAGGTTTTAATAGTTTACACTTTTCTTTTGAACTCAGCTCTTATTGTGAAGGCGAGAAACCAGGAATGATCCGAGCTTTGAGAATTTTTACTTTAAACTGCAGAAAAAAACAACTGACTTTTAACTTAAAGAGCAGGTAAAAGTCGCCCTCTAGTGGTCAAGTGTGGGAGAAACAATGAAGGCAGCTTCACCTCCATCACCGTTTATTGGTTAATGGTTTGAGGAATCTGGATTTACAGTGATGTGAAAACATTTTTTACTGTTAAAACCAAACAAACAAAAATAATTCTTCTAGGATAACTGTCCGGATGTGCATCATTTTCAAATCAGAAGACAAAGTGGCTGGCTGGATAAGCTCCATATCAGCTGATTAATCCAGCAGCTACACCTGATAAACCACATGCTGTTAAACAACACACATCCAGCTGTGATAAACATCTGTGAATCAGCTGATTACAGTCTCTTCCTGTGTTCATGACTCCGTGAACTTTGATCACTCTGATAGGTTGTCCCTAATTGAAAGTCACGCCCCTCATTTGCTCTTTTAAGCGGAAGCTCCTCCTTTTCCGTCTCCGGCTCATTCCCCGGCAGACACAAAAGGAACGGAGCTCCTGCCTTTAAAAGGAAATCTCTTCAGACAAAACAGTGATTGTACTGTAAAAATCATTTAAATATTTTATTTTGTTTTTAATCCACAACTTGGACAGACAATAATGTTTATTGTTTAATCAATTAATTTATTTAATTTAGCACGAGACTCTCAGGACTGCTGATGATGACAAACCTGAAACACGTGTTTGTGCTCCTGCGGGAGGGGGGGAGCAGGAGGAGGAGGAGGAGGAGGAGGAGGAGGAGGAGGCAGCTTTTTGTTTACCTCAGATGCCTGCAGATGATGAAGCTGATGAGGAGGAGGAAGGCGGTTCGGTGCAGATCTGACTCTGTGGGTTTACTCCCGGGTGGAGGTGGAGGGAGGTGCTGCGTGACCCCATCTTAAAGCGCCTCGGTGCTCTGGTTCTGACATGCCGCCCGTCCGGTCGGTTCTGGCTTCTGGGTCCAGCTCTTCGCCATGAGACGGACCGGCATGATGGACCTGCTGTGGAGGATCCTCGCGGCTCTCAGCTTCGACTGCTTCAAAGATTCATCTTCATCAAGGTGAGAGCCCATCATCATCATCATCCTCCATCTGTTTTACTGTGGGTTTCGGGCCGAACCGAACCTTCCAGCACATGCTGCTCATACAGAAGCGTCATCATCTCAAACTGTGTAATAATAATAATAATCCTGCAGCTCCACTTTAATTTCATTCAGATTCAAATCCTCTGACAGGCTGCGGGATCATAAGTCCAGGTCCAGGTTCTGGTTCTGATAATTAACGGATCTCTTCTTTATTACCTCAGTTGTTATGACAACAGGTTCCTGAGTCACTGCTCGTTTTTTTTTTTTTTTTAATTTACATCCTGAAGCTTCACGTTGGTAAGTTCTCCTGTGAGATGAGTTTGAGTCCGAACCTTCTTGGTTCTGGTCACCTTCACCTGGCACACCTGAGCAGGTGATGCAGGTGCGGCGTGTTGAGACTGATCTGCTGCTTCCAAACAGCTCCAGCTCTAAAACTTCTACAAGTCAGATTGAAGGAAGTCCAGAGAACAAACTGGTTCCGGCTCGGTCCAGTTCAGAATGACTTTATTAAGATCTGATGTCCAATAATTTATTTATTGTTGCAACTTGAGCTGTTTTGTTGCCATAATTATTATTTTAAATGATGGTTTCTCAGTTAAAACATTTGAATATTATGTGGATAAATATGGATTTATAGATGAGACTGGACTGGACTGAATGTTTTGTTTGCACATTTTACAAACTCTGAACTTTGGGGCATTTAAAACAGTTTTAAAACTCCAAAGACTCACTGAACATTTTGTTCAGTCTCTTGTAAAAGCGAAGGGTTAATTTCTGCCACTCCATGATTTTTATAGCAGCAACGCTTCATTTAGTCGTTTCAGCCCAAACATCAGCCGAAGTTGATGAGCAGACCTTCGGCTCGTTTCAGCTGAACTCATTCTGTCCGTCCTGCAGGTCTCCGGCTAAGATGAGCTCCAGTCCGGCGGGCAGCCTGGACGGCAGCTCGTTGACGGGGTCCCTGTCCCTGGGGCCCGACCTGCCCCACTGCCAGTGCTGCATCTCCTACGAGGCCCGCCTCAAGCGCCTCTCCTGTGGACACGCGTTCTGCAGCCCCTGCTGCGACCAGATCGTCAACATGGCCTTCGAGGACATCGAGGGGCTGTCGGAGTACCCCTGCCCCATGTGCAAGTCCGTCCGGCAGCTGGGGGGCCTGGGCCCCTCCGCCTCGGGGTTCCTCTACGGGCCCTCTGGCGTCCTGCAGGAACCCGGGAGCCGGTGGGGGTGAAGGTCTTGGTCCTGGTGTTGGACTTGTTCTGCTGCTCTGCCTCTGGACTCCAGTTGACGACTGATCAGTTTTTTTTTTTAAATTTTTTTTTATATTTATTTTTTGTGAACAGGTGAAATGTGAGCAAACGTGACGCCATCATCTGAAAGTTTTAGGCGCCGGTTTGCATTTCCAGAGACCGTTGGAACCATCGTCCTAATAAACGCAGCAGAGATGCTTTAGTTTTGTTTTCTCTTTGTTGGGCTTTTATTTTTAATTTTAAACTTTTCCTCTGAAGATCAAACCAGACGGAGACGACATTTTATAGTTTTACCATTTTCTGTGACCGTATCGTTTTAAATTATGTTTGCACATCAACTGTTTTAAACCCTGTAAAAGCTGCTTTAAGTGTCCCCCCCCCCCCCCCTCGTTTTGTACGTATTTATTTTGTCAAAAAAATAAACCGGCAGTCTGCGTGTGCCCGTGTTTTATTCAGGCTGATGCATTTTATGACCATCAGAACTGAGAACGCTTTGAGCTCGTACAAAAACAAATATTTACATCTGGTCAGTTTAAACGAGGTTCGTACCAAAAACAGGAGACGGTGCACGACAGAAACGTTTTGTGGAAGACAAACCGATGGGTTGGCATCACATCTGGACTCACATCTGCGCCCATGTTATTTACAATTTAACAATTCATGGTGCGAATGTGTGAAGGATCAATAGAGATGAAGCCCCGCCCCCCCATAGTGACAGATCAATTCTTTGAAATTAAAGGCATGATGTCAAATACTTCCCTTTGTGACCAAGATGTTGACCTCAGTCAGTTTAAAGAGGAAAACAGCTTCCAACATAGTTTTCTTCTGTTCTACCACCAAGTTCTCAGATACGACTCTTTGCACATGAATGGCATCCATAATCATAAATAATACTGCAAAGACGTCAGTTGGACTCAGATTACATAACCAAAGAGCTGAAATGACTCAGATAAACATAATACTGGACTGAATGTGGGTCCTCGCGCAGCCGAGGGAGCAGAGGAGCCAAAAATAGCTCCCATGTCCTAAATTCCACATTAAAGTCGTCGGACTCAGCAGGTTGTGAAAAATCAAAGACGTTAAATCTTTGTGCAGCTGAAACGTAAAGTCCTGCAGCTCAGTTTAAAGGTTAAATGCGTTAAAAAAAAAAAAAAAAAAAAAAAAGCTTTTGTTTCAAAGAATCTCTGAAACCAACGTCCTGATAGTTTTGTACACCTGATGTGGACACGATGCTAAAAGCAGAAACTACGAGCGGTTATGTCCTTATAAGGAGATTTAAATGTCCTGCACGACATTAGGTGTTTGCTGCCGCCTTCAGCTTTGGTGTTTTGATTTTTACACGCAGAAAAAACATGGAGGAGCAGAGCAGGTCCATTCTGTCCCATTACTGGACGCCTTTGGGGGACGTGTCCTGAGGGAGGGGGGACGGGACGTATTTTCTGGGACATTAAGTTAAGCGCGAGCACAGCGGCTGTCACACGTGCATATTAATCTGAGCAAACATGGTCTCACATGCTCCAGTCTGCCCGTTTGCTCAATGGAACAAATATGGCAGGCTGTTTTACCATATAATCAAATCACACTTCCCTCCACGTACCATATATTATGGCGTATAAGTTGCAGTTGTTTTTTTTTTTTTTGCATAGATTTGACAGTGCTGCGATTTATACGCCGAAGCGACTTATATAAGTTTTTTTTTTTTCATATTCATAACGCAATTTTTGACTGACGCTTTAAATTTCGAAGAACGGTAACAGCGAGTCCTCCCGTGCACGCTGGTGCAGGCGGAGGAACGCTGGAGAGCGGATGGATGGTGCTGCACCGCCCAGGTGAAATGAAGCTGTTTGACCATTGAATAAATGTGACTTTATGTTTTCTTCTCTTCATGATGCTTTTTTGGACTGAAGCGACTTATACTCCAGAAAATATGGTACTATTTTAGATTTCAATAATAACCTTTTCCAGGTCCCAGCTACATTCTTACTCATCAGAATTAAAACATTTTTAACTACTTGTATTAATCTGAATATAAAGTTTTGTATAATTCCAACAAATTTAATGGATGTATAAATTATTTGAAAGTTTGGCTGATTTAACATTTACTGGTCAGAGTGGAGATGTGCTGTACTGGTCAGAGTGGAGATGTGTTGTACTGGTCAGAGTGGAGATGTGTTGTACTGGTCAGAGTGGAGATGTGCTGTACTGGTCAGAGTGGAGATGTGCTGTAGATTCCTTCCTGGTCAAAATGAAAGATTTCTTACGGAGGACAAACTCACATTTTAGAAATTATTTAAATTCTTGTGTGATTTCAAACTTGTTGTTGCCAGATTGTTCTGTTAATGTTGCGAGCCCAGTTTGTAGGAAGCAGCTCTAAGGTCACAAGTTGAAGTTACTGTTACTGTCTGTTCAGAGTAAAATGCACGTGCACGTCGGTCTCACTGCGCTCTACACTTGATGAGAAACAAACAATCCACAGAAGGGGACTGGTTCCAGTCCTGGTGTGCAGCAGAAACCAGTAAAGACCTCAGAAACCCACAGACGCTCCGTTGCTCTTGGGCAGCTTGGCGTTAGCGGGCGGGGGGAAGTACCGGGGGCTGTGGCGAGCGTCTGTCACTGAAGCGTGTCTGAACAGGAAGGAGTGCTTGTTGCTGCCTCCAGCGTCTCTGTTGCCAGGTCTGGACAGCGGCGTTACGGTGGAGGTTTGGTGGTTGGTGGAGGTAGGTGGGGGCGTCACTCTGGGTGCCCCCGAGACCTGAGTCCTGGACGTCGGGTGGAGGAAAGTGCTGTTAGTGCTTCGGTTCAGGTTGGCGTCTGTGCGTTGGGGCTCGGGCGTCACGGCGGGCGAGTCGCAGCTCGTGCTGGAGGACGTTTGTGCGAGCTTGTCTTTGAGCCGCTGCACCTCCTGAGCCAGACGCTCCACAGGATGGAGCCTGTTGGTGGAGACGGGATGAGAAAAGGCCTGGGGACAGAAAGAGGACGGTCAGCGGGCTCTTCAGCTCAGCACGGGGCATTAGGGGAGGATGCAGGAGCGTTACAGTGAACATGTCATGTTCTCTTGACCTCGTCCACAATCAAAACAGAGCAGCAGGTGTGTGTTTATGAATTCTGCTAAAATGTCCGACAAAGCTGGAGCTTTCAGAAGGTGCGTCTATGGTGACTAAACATTACGCTTTAGTGATGACACGAACACGACGGACCTCTCTAAACTGCAAACGTGAGTCAGAGCTGCAGCTTAAATGTCCTCAGCAGCTCCAGTGGATGAGGCGAGCACGTCCACCCACACACCCCTCAACTGTTCTGATCATCGCCATAGAGACGATGGTCCACATCCTTGTATGGAGTCATCAGCTGCTCCAGCTGATGTAAACGTGAAAGGAGTAACGTCATCTGGTGAACACACGGTCGCATCACGCAGGACGACTCTGAAATATTTACACCTGACAGTCCATCTGACGGTTTCTGACTAAATGACATCTTTTCTGTTTCATTTCCTATAAATGATCTGCTTCTTCAGAAAAGATTCCAACTAAAACACACGACCCACCACATACCTGAGCATGGAGCGCCCCCCGCAGGTAGCACCCCCTCCACAGGCCCACGCAGGGCCCCATGAGGAGGGGCAGTAAGGGCTCGTAGGGGTCAAGAGGCCCCTGCGGTCCACAGCTGGAGGGGCTGCCCTGAGGAACCTCGGTGAGGGCCTTCAGCAGCTTCTCCAGGCCCGGCACGCCCTCGGTGGACGGCGCCCTCCGATGGCTCTTTTTGTAAACGCCTGAGGTGCCGCTGCGCCAGGGCGGCAGGTTGGGGGGGCAGGTGAAGGCGCCTCGAGAGAGCAGGAACACTGAGCCGGGGACGGTGTTGGTCAGCTGGTGACAGAAAAGTACTGTTAGTAAAACTTCTGACGCAGGAAACAGAACCAACACAAGTCCATCCATCATCCATCTGCTTCTTCCTTTCAGGGTCACGGGGCTCACATCCAGCTATCACTGTGTGAGAGGGGGGCGGGACACCCTGGACAGGTCCCCAGTCCATCACAGGGAGAGACAAACAACCGCTCAGTCTCTTTCTCTCACCTATAGGGACAATTTAGAGTTACCAATCAGTCTGTGGGAGGAAACTGGAGAAAACTCACACATGCACAGAGAGAACATGCAAACCCCACCCAGAAAGTCCCGGGCTGGGATTTGAACCGGTAACCTTCTTGCTGAAAGGCGGCAGCTCTACCAACTGAGCCACAGTGCCGCTCTCTAACAGAAGACAATTCAGTTTTTTTTTATTTCCGTTAAATAGACCAAACATCAAATTTGGGTGGCACGGTGGCTCAGTTGGTGGAGCTGCCGCCTCGCAGCAAGAAGGTCATCGGTTCAAATCCCAGACCAAACACATGCACGTTCGACTGACTGGTGAATCTAAATCGTCTCTGGGTGAGAGAGAGTGACTGGTTGTCTCATTTGTCTCCATGTGTCCCTGTGATGGACTGAAGACCTGTCCAGGTGTCCCACACCTCTCGTACACTGACTGCAGGACATGGGCACCTGTGACCCCGCAACCTGAAAAGGAAGTGGCAGGTAAAGATGATGAAATTTTAACAGTAAATAAAATAGTGTTAATTTGAACCAGATTAAATTAGATGCTGTTTGGATTCTGTTTATTCTGCTAATCTGCACTTGTTCTACCTGAAGCAGAGCCTCAGTGCTGCTGTTCAGCTCCACCAGCTTTAAGAAGCTGCAACTAGTTCATGGCCGCCACAAGAGGGAGGAGCGGCGTCGCACAAACAGAACGCATGAACAGAACCTGATCCATGTGGGGCCTACCAGACACCTCAAATCGTTTGAAAAATGAGCAGATGCTTGTAGGTGTTGAGTGGACCCCCCAGGACTACGAGGCGAGGCAGATGTACCCTGTGAGCATCTGGATTGGTGTTGAGGTTGCCGTTGAGCAGAGGTTGGAGCGGAGGAGAAGGTGGGACGGGCTGAGTGAAACGATCTCGTCTCTCCTGGCTGTGCTGCAGAGCCCAGTCCCACACCGGGGGCAGAGGAGGATCAGACGGGTCCGAGGACGAGTCCGGGTTTGGAACGTCCCTCCAGCCGTTGACGGGGGTGTAGGACTGGCCGAGGTTCTAGGGACAGATCAGACAGTTGTGAGTCTGTGCAGTTAGCCGCTCCAGAGAGGAAGGAAGCCCCAACGTCTCAGGTGTTCGGTACCCGTAAACGTTTGCACCGCTCCCGCTGGCAGTTTGCCAGGAAGGTGCAGAAGAGCGGCAGGTGAACGCTGTCGTGCACGGCCAACAGGAAGTCGTCCGTCAGCTGGAAGCGAGAGGGAAACTGGGACCACAGCTGCCAAACACAATCCAGGAAGAGCAGGAAGACGGGAGACTGACGGGAGAAAGACAAATATTTATTATTAATGAAGAGGAGGATGAAGTGATGAAGACGAACACAAACCAGTTAAAGCAGGAGACTCTGCATCATGAAGTGTCAAACAAGATGAAAAAACTAATTAAAAACTGCACTTTAAGTCGCACGTGCAGCGAGCAGGACTGCCTGCGAGATTCAGATAAGATGGAATCAGGTGGACGTTCTGATGAACCTCCATCACAGGTTTGCATCAGAACGTCACATGGCTCCGCCCCCTTTACAGTGAAAACACCCTCTCCGCTTTGACTGGAAGTAATGGAACTAATAAAACTGATTTGAATCAAACTACAACTTAGTTTGAAGATTTAAAATATCACATCCTGTCAGGTTCAAACCATTAACGTGTTCACACTGAAAAACTTTTCATAAAAACTCATTCAGGTGAAACGAGCAGGACGAACAATTTGCCTGATGGGTCTCACTCTTACGCATGTTCTTGTTTCTCAAGCTGATCATTATTTTTGTTGTTTTTCTGCATCAAATATACAGAAAACTGTAAATTATGTCTCTGTTGTAAACGAGTCCTCGTGGCTCAATGGGACCAACCTGTTTAAATACAGGTTGGATGAAAACCAGCATCCTTCACTAATCTTTGCAATCTGTGCCATTTAAAGTTGGTCCAAAGTAAAATCTTACCTTAGTAAGAGTAGAAATACCACGAGACATCCTCACAACGGATTTTATTTGATTTATTATTATTATTATATTATATTATATTTTTATTAAATTAATCATTATTAGGTTATTAACTATTTTAATTAATTATTATTATTATTTATTTGACTGGATTAAATCAACTATCACAGTTTAGGACAGGGATCTGCTGCCTTTGCCATAAAAAATGAAAAATAAAATAAATTACAAAAGACAGTCCTGTAGTTTACCCTAAATACATTTTCCCTGAGCAGCAACATGTATCTGAAGATTTGATTGAAATAAAGGGTGTTGTATAAATACATCATATAAAATGTAGTTTTTGATAATATGAAATAAAAAACTTTAATAAATTGTTGACAGTTGGTGGCATTAAGCCAAGTTAGAACAAAGAAAAACAAAGTAAAAAAAAAAATTGTGTAGATCATTGATAAATTTAAACATGCAGACCTATTTTTCTATATTTGTTTGATAAAATATCCCACTTTAATAAAAAAAACATCAACTACTTGGTCAGTTTGTTGGAAGTTTCACACATTTCTTCTCATAAAAGCAGACATTTTATTTACTTCTAATTTTATTCACCTGTTACATTTAATTCTTACTTTTCTTTTTTTTTAGAAATACTTGCCATTTATGTTTATTCTGTTTTCTTTAATTGGTTATAAAAAAAATGTATTTACATTTTGAGCACAGCTCCAGAGAACCTCTGGGTGCATCTGGATTAGGATTTAATCCCTCTGAGGCAGGACAGTTTAGAGAAGCAAACAAAACCCAGATGTTTGTTCTGCGCCTGATGTAATTTTTTGCTGCTGCCTCAGAGGTCGTACACGGTGAGGTCACTTCCTGTGTATTTGCAGCTCAGAAGCGGGCCTCACCTCCTCCTTGTCACTGTCGCGGTGGTAGTTGATGCGGCTGTAGAAGCGGTGGCCGGCCATCACCCACTCCTTCTGCACCAGGCCCTGGAAGCCCAGCTGGGTGCGACAGTGCGGGTCACACATCACCTGCACCAGGCTGGACACCACGCAGCTCAGGTCCCGGTCCTCCACCTCTGTTAGGGCAGAGCACGCCGTTCATAAGGTCTGATTGTTCCCACTCGACTTAAACACAGGAGCATTTATCTTCATCCTCACAGATCTTTATTAATGAGGTCACATGAGTCCATTAGTTACATTCCTGTTCCACTTAATGACCGGACCACATCTTTATGAGCCATCACTTGTAAAACGTGCAGAGTGATTTTAATTTCACCAGACAGGAACTCTGCTGAGCCAGTTTTCCACTTCAGAGCTCTTAAGGGAGACACATTTCTCTTTTTTTAACCACCATTTAATTCAACTTGCTGTTTCTGTACAACTCAACAGAGGCAGAGGATGAGAGGCAGACTGAGGGAGGCAACGATGAAGGACAAGGACGATGTTGTGAGACTGAGAAAAAATATGTCTCCTGGAGGATTTTGTAACGCTCAGAGGAACCCGTCCACGTGACCTGACTGAACATTGTTGGGTTTATTTTACCTGGATCACTGAGCATGAACCTTGATGCTCAGAGGAACGTCTTTCTGGTCGAGTCAGTGCAAAAAATAAACAGCTGAAGACCAACAGTAATCTGCTGCTAGAGCTACTGGATGCCCTCAGTGACAACTCAGCACCAAGCGGTGACTCCTCTGATCAAAATAAACAAACAAACAAACAAACATCTGCTGCCCAAAGCAGCAACAATACAGCAGTCTGAACTTCCAACACAACGAGACACATGTGAAACAGCATAAATCACCCGGGAGCGTCCAGATGTTTCGTTTCCTTTTGGAGAGAAAAGCTCGATCCAAGCCGTAGTTCTCATTTCTGATCCAAACAATCCAAAGCAGGACTCAAAAAAATTATGTATATCTTGAAAATATTTGGTCACAATCTGGTTTGTGAGCACGCGTTTACGCCTCCTAAACACTGTCGTCATCGCTCTGGTTAAAAACAGGTTTCTCCCCGAGGCCCAACGAGACGAAGCTGTAGAAATAAATGTTGAATGAAAACTGCAGCAGCACCAAACTGTGGGAGAAGCAGATACACTGCTGTTGATCAAAACAGAAAGCAGAGGCTGCCATCCTCATCCTCATCCTCATCCTCCTCATCGTCAAGTCAAACAGCCCACAGGCTTATACAAGACTTACTGTAATAATTATGAAATATAGACCGAGTTTCACGTTCAAATGTAAAAACACTTTTTAGTAAAAGTTTTGCTGTTTCCCACGTTTGTTTTGAATAAATAAATAAAACAGGAGAAACTTTTCTTTTACAAAATGACAGGAAGGTTTTCATTTTTTATGCGTTTAGTATTTAATACAGCAGCTTACGTTTGAAGAAATATTCAGTTTAACAGGAATTTAAAAATAATCACCTTCATTTGTTATTTTTAAAGTGTTTCCAAACGTGCTGAGTAATCATTTTAAATAATTGTCATTAAAGAAGTGACCAAAATCACGGTGATCATTAAGTTTTCATAAGTGAGCAGCACACCAGACTGCTGCACTGCACAACTTAATATTTTAATAGTTATCCATGTAAATTTATAACAATATTAAAAACAGCTCATCTGGATAGTTAAAAAAAAACTGATTTGTACTTAAAACTCATAAAAACATTTGGACACTTGTGTGATTTTCTTTCATGTTTTTAAAGCAATACCATCAGAAGTTCTTTTTCTTTGGCCCAAGTTGAACGCCAAACATCCCGAGTGAATAAAATCCATTTTCAACACAAAGACAAAAATTCCTGAACTGCCGAAGCATCCAGATCCTAAAATCCCAGGTTTAACTGTGGAATCACACAAGCTCCAATACAATAAATCACAGGAAAACACACAAAAAGTAGAATTTACTGTGGAACAATGTACTGACCAAGAGTTCAGAGAAACTGAGCATGAAGTGCAACTGAGTGATCTGCTGCTGCTTCAAAGGCAAATGGTTTGAAATAAATTTAAATCAGATGAATAGGTGTTTGAACCTCTTCATCTGGGTTTATCACATGTAAACTAGCAGCAGTAACCTCCTGCACGAAGCTCTCCTGAGGTGTGCATGTCGGCTCCTTCAGTGGCAGCAATGACTGGGAGGTGACGTGAATAATGAATGAACTGAACAATATGAGCCGCGGTCCGGCGTCACGTGACTCACCTTGCAGAGCCACGGTCAGGTGACCGCTGCGGAGCAAACAGGCCACCTCTGAAGCTTTCCTCAGACACGACCTGCGCACACAGGCAGCGGTTCATCATTAGTGGAGGTTAGTGGAGAGTCATCTTCTACACAAAGTTTGAGCGCTAGCAGGTCGCACGTCAAAAACAATTTAAACATGAATTTAAACATATATTTAGAATTAAATTCAGTTTATTTCTGTCGCTCCAAGTCCCAACAGAAGTCGTCTCAGATCACTGAACAGAAACATTCACATTATAAAAGATAATTATTAAAAGTTCTCTATCTAAGGAAGCAGCAGGTTGTGTTGAACCTTCACTTTGTCACAGTCCCCCATCCTGAAGAACAAAGGAGATAGTGGAAAGAAAAACTCCCTTTTAACAGGAAGAAACCTCCAGCAGAATAAGGCTCAGGATGAGCGGCCGGCTGGGTTTGAGAGGACAGGAAGTAGAAACAGACACAGAATGACAGGTCCAGGTGAACTTTCTATAGGAGGAAAGACAAAAGACATGTTACAGAGTTTCCTCTACCATTATACAGGAGGGGCACCCCGCCCTCCTACCGAACTGAACTGAGTGCTCTGTTAGGAAAATATGGAACAATAAGATCTGTAATATAAGATGGAGCTAGGTTGTTGAGAGCTTTGTAGGTTAGAAGTAAGGTTTTGAATTATATTCTGAATTTGACAGGGAGCCAGTGGAGAGAAGCTAAAACTGGAGAGAGATGATCTCTCCTACTAACGCTCATTAAAACTGTGGCAGCAGCATTTATTACCCAGATCACAGCTCCTTGAGTTTATTTTATCCGGCCACAGCTCGACACCACACGTGTCGAGCAACGTGTGGTGTGCCACAACAGGAAGTCACTGTCTTGAGCCAGAACACATTTAGTGAGATGATGTGTCAGATGAGACGATCAGAGACTTTACCTGACGTAGTCGAGCCAGTGGGTGCTTTCCAGAGTAGATAACCATTTGTCATCAGGCATGGACACAGACGTGGAGATATCTATGAGCCGAAGCAGGAGAAAGGAGTCAGATCAGCTCAGATACTATTAAAACTGCACGAAACCAAGATATGCACAAATCAGCCAAATTCTGCTGCACAGCAGCCAAAAATAAAAAACAGGAAGGTGCAGCGAGATGTGAAGAGCATATATGTACACTTTCAGTGAACAGATCATATCTGCATTTCTCCTCACTTAGTTTGCAAAGATTTAAAATATAGATATGAAACCTGAAAGCAGCGCCCGACTGTGAGAGTGTTTTACAGGACAGAGCTGCGAGCTGTGAAGAAGACAAAACAAAAAGCTGACAAGTGTGAACGGAGATAATCAGTGACCTTTGCACAGTGTTTGTGTGAAGGAATAAAGGACGGATCAGCACTTCAGCTGGTTTTTACTAAACCAGTCTGTGCTTACAGGACAAAACCAGCAGCGTCTGTCTCAGCCTGCAGGAAAACCCCAAACAACTTCTCACCATGTTTTTGTCCACGTTAGGCATGTTAATACAGGTGTGTTTAGGACACGACACAATAATAAAAATAAAAACTCTGTCTTTAGTTTTAGTCTTTTATTTTGATATCCTGATGCATGCTCAATAATCCAGGTAGAAAAATCTATAAAAGTTAAAGTCAGGTTCTCTGGACGGGTTCAAAAAAACAAAACAAATTGTAGAAACGTTTCGTCTTCTTCAGTCTGAGGAGCTGGATTCAGCTCAGTCTTATAAAGTCTTTTATTTTGACTTTATTTTCAACATTCCAACTTTAACTTTGAAACTCCAAAACAAAAACGAAATGAAAGTTTCTCCTCAGTTTTGTTTTCCTCCCAGAACGTTCAATGACCTCTCTTGAAGAATGATTATTCAGCTTATTTTCACTTTATGGCACATTTTATAAGAATCACAACTAATAAAGGAAATAGTTTTGTTTTTCTTCTACTGGATAGAACTCACAAACAAACATAATTTATGAAGGTGTGCAACTTGCCTAGAGGTTTACAAAAAGATTAAACCCAACTAGAAACAAACGTTTTTGCAGAGCTGTCACGATGCAGGTCTGAGATAACGACAGATGTGAATGCAGAGAGTTGTTTGTGTCTGTTCAGGTGTGGACGTGTTGGTGATTGAAGCCCACCTCCGAGACAAAGGGCCCGCAGGCGGCTGTGAGCCAGCTGGATGTCTGCAGGCGACGGCAGCTCCTCGCCCAGCTCCACCACCACGCACAGGGAGGACTGGCACCCAAACAGAACCAGCTCCAGGTTCCTGCACAGCAGAACATCCTGTTGTCAACACACGGCTACAAATCTCGTATCTTCTAGTCAGTTCAACTTAGAGGTTTCCATTAATCTCATCTCACAAAATATAAAAGTTAATTGTCTCAAATCAGAGCAGATTAAAACAAGAAGATGTTTGGAAACTTTCCTAAACCACAGCTGAATGGAATCTGGTAAACTTTGATTTTTTTTTAAATTAAAAAAACAAGAGTACCACGTACGACACACTATACACCCGTTGACTAACTGTTATACAGCAATGGGCTGGACAAGCAAAGACCTGGTTTCATCTTTGACCTTGATTTGTGACCTTGAAGCTGGGGTGATGACGAGGTTATGCAACGCGTAGTCTAGTGGTGAAACAAACATCACGTTTTGTTAGATCACCTTCAGCAGATCAGAAAGTATGGTCTGGACAAGAGAAGGTTGACGGACATGCATCTGTCTGTTCGATGGAACAAGAAGAAAGATTTCACAGTTCACAGCTCGTGGTTCTCGTTTCCTGTTGCAGTTTTATCAGCCAGATAAAAATAAACTGCTCACAGCGCGGCCAGTTACATCTCAGCTACAGCGAGGAGCTCCTGACTGACCGATAGTCAGGAGTAAACCTGCATCAGATGACGCTGAGCAGCCGAGGACGGAGAGGAACAACAGAACGGCTGAAGAAACGAGAAATATATAAACAAAAAATGAAGCTCGGGCTTTAATAAACGAGTTTTTGATCATATTTATGGATTTGTCTTGTCAGCAGTGAGAGCTTCACTTCCTGAACACACCAACATGTCAAACAGACCCAAATGAAGTTCTGCATTTGTAAATCTGATCATTGCTTCGTGTTACTTGTAGTGCACGTGTGTCTCAAACCACTGCTTTAAAAAAAAAAATTAAGGCCTTGCACTCTTGAAGGATCTGAGCAACTCTCAGCTACTACCACACCAAATCTTATCTCAATATCTGTAAATTCATCAGAGTTAAAGCCGTTTTTGTTTTGTCTAATGTGGATGAACCATTGCAGCCATCTTGAATCTGGTTGCCTCCAAAGTTAATCAGTTGTGGAGGCACGTCCACTGATTATTTTCCAAAAGGGGCATTAAAATCCATCCAGTGGTTCAAGAGATTTTTTGCTAACAGACAGGCATCAGACACGAGCAAACACATTATTGTCTGCATTTGGTTTCCAGATGAAGATGATAAACAGTCATCAGCTGCATACTTGTGTGAAGTTGGCTCTCAGGAGCAGACAGGTTAAGATTTAGATGTTTTACAGAAAATATTCCCTGGATGCTCATTCAGACATGAGGCCATCACGTTCAGTAAAAAAGAAAGCTCTCAAACATTAAAGTCTGGAAACTCTTCCAGCTGATCCCCAGAATAACCTGGACGTGAGTTTAGTTAAAAACATGAAGGTCCCGCTCCAGAAACATCTCTGAGGTTCCCGACACAGATGAAGTGAACTGCGTGAAGATGTTGAGAGTCCACAGACCTGACGTCGTCCTTTTCGTGGTAGATGTTGTTCTGAAAACTGGCCATTCGCAGTAAATCACTGCCTCTGGGATGCCTCCAGCACCAGCGCTGCAAAACAGCACCGACGTTAATTACACCGTGCGCGATGACAAACTACTCCTAAACTACAAACTGGATTTGCTCTTCTTTTGTAATTTATCTGGAAAGAATGTTAATGAAAAGCTACAAAAACATTCCTGTTGTCAAAGACAGCCCAAACTGGAGTCAGAACGGGTTTGCACGAAAACGGTTTGATGTTGTGCGTGCAGTAAATGCAAATACATGAACACTGGGGACAAAAAAATCATTATGTTTGGATGCATCTTATAAAGCTTAGGATGGTTTCTACTGAGCCTGTGTTTAAAAATCCAACATTGTAATTTAAATCTGATGAGTTTTGTACAAAAGGTGATTTAAAAAAAAATGTAATTAAAATAATCGAGCGTCCATGGATTGATCTGAGTGAAATGAGGAGGGTTACGTGACGCAGTAAAATAAATTTAATCATTTCTCTCTGTACTGAAACTCACAGGAATCCGGCCTTCATTGAAGTGGGCAAAGCTCTTCTTCAGTTCTGTGTCCAGAACCTTCTGTGGAACCAAGATGAATCTTGACAGACTGTCGGGAACCAGAGAACAGGGTCACGTTTACTGGCAGAACTTAACCAGTGGAGACATGGCTGCCAGGAAGAAGAACGCATTAGTTTACATGAAATATATCAATACAGAACAAATGTACTGAGCACACTGAGTGGTTTCCATATTCATCCATGAGCTCGTCACAGCGGCCTCGGTTCATCTTTATGAAAACGTGCATCAGAAACCTGATCCTGAGCCATGTCTCTGAATCCTGTTTTGTTCCACATTACATAACGCAGTGGCCTCATTCAGAGCACAGCCTGTTACCTGGTTGACATTTCGAAGCGGTCGTTGACGGAGCTGACCCTCCAGCCTGCGGCTCCGCACCGCTCCAGCTCCTGCTCCCAGTCTGACGCCGACTCAAACCAGTTCATGTGGGCGTCTCGGCGGCGGTTGCTTAGAAACTGCTTCATTTCTGGAGGAGGGAAAACGATTCAAACACACAAGGTTTGCATCTTGTCCAAACTATGTTTTAACACGTGTGACATTTTGAAAAAGATCTGATCCAACACGTGAGGCTGATCTGATCCAACATGTGAGGCTGATCTGATCCAACACGTGAGGCTGATCTGATCCAACACGTGAGGCTGATCTGATCCAACACGTGAGGCTGATCTGATCCAACACGTGAGGCT
>JARVGS010001283.1:3947035-3961866 GCA_031762315.1 Hypsolebias antenori | reverse complement strand
GAGCTACGGCGGTATCGACCTACGAACGGTCCTTAGGTCCGGAACCCGTTCGTAGGTCGAGGACCACCTGTATTCCACTTTGGCTGTTCATTGGCTGATGAGTTCTGTTGGACTTTAACTCCATTTCTTCAAACTGAGACCAATGGAGAAGCTTTCGAAAACAGGTAAGATATTTACCGGTATATATTTTTACACAGAAACATATTTCAAAAACTTGTCGTTTTAACTTGATGAGAAGCTTCCACCTGATAACACAGCTGGGAGAAATGTGCAGTTTGTGTGACGGACCTCTTTGTTCTGTTGGGTCTGCTGCCACCTCCACCTGCGCTTCAGCGCCTCCCTCTCCAAGCCGTGATCCATGAGAGCGTACAGAGACTTACGCAGCATCAAGTCACGATCGTGGAAACCCCACATACCTGAAGCAGAATGCACAGAGTCAAAACACAGAAAAATGTTCAAGATGAACGACTGAAGAAATGCCAGAATGTTCTAATTTTCTAAACACGCGTCCTAAGAGAGCCGACAAACAGAAAGTGAATGTGAACCTGTCTGAAACTCACCGAGCGAGGCTGCGTGCAGCAAACAGTTTCCATCTCCACTTGTTGCCAGAGGCAGCAGACTCTGACAGTTTGGAACAACTTTTGTCCACCAGTTTAGTCGCCCTGCAGGCAGACAGAAAAAACTCCCCTTCAGTCTGTTGTTTGATGGTTAAGGCAGGACGTTACCAGTATGAACAGTGGAGCAGAAGAAGCAGAACATGGAGTCCATTACTTTTTTGGTGTTTGGAATTTTTATGCTTTCAAAAACATTTACAATTATAAACATTTTTCCCCAAAATAATATGTTCAGACCTCTTCAATTTCGTTAAAAATTTAAAATCCACTTCGACGAATTGATTTGTTTTTGTTGTCTTGTGCTAATTTTAGCTAGCCTTTTTATACGTTTAGCCTTTAGCAAGTGGCTACCTACCTTTATATGCTTTATTTATGTTAACTAATTTTTACATCATTATTATATTTGCTCATTTTAGCTTCTTGGCTAGTAAATAATGAATCTTCTTCATATATCAAACTTGCTCAAGGAGTTCCTCAGGGCCCAGTGCTTGGACCACTGCTCTTTACCATATATATATATATGCTTCCAATGTGTAAAGTTATTCAACAGAATGGGGTAATTTTTCATTGCTATGCTGATGATACACAGTTATATTTTTCCATGAAACCCAATAAATCCAATCAGTTACTTGGACTACAAGCATGTCTTAAAAAGACATAAAAACCTGGACGACCCTTAATATTCTGCTCTTAAACTCAGACAAGACAGAGGTTATGGATTTTGGACCCGAGCATCTCAGAAATAAATGTTGCAGTCTTTCACTTTCTCTGGATGGCATTAATCTGGCCTGCAGTTTTAAAGTTTAAAATCTTGGAGTTACTTTTGATCAGGACATGTCGTTTAACCCCCACATTAAAAGCGTTACTAGAACTGCCTTCTTCCACCTGTGTAACACCCTATGTGTCATTTTTTTCACCACTTTTTTGTCTGTCCAACAGATCTCACTTGGGTCTTCGAGGATCAATGTGATTTATCTGTTTGAATAAAGGTTGAATGAAAAATATCAATAAAATTGGAATAAATAATGATGCGGAAAAACTGGTCCATTCAGCACTTAGCATTCACTGTGTTCTTGCATAAAAGCAATTTCTTCCACTTAAAACTTTTTTTGCAAAACTAAGTGATGGTTTTTCTTTTATTGTACGAGTCTTTACGTTTATCTTATTTTGAAATCAATGTTATCAAGAAGACTTTGCACAAAATGTAAAACAGTAGACACTTTGGGACCAGTTTATGAGTTACACTGATGTTTTTCATACAGATGAACAATTATAAAGTTTCACAAATGAATTCAGTGATGCATTTTAAAATGTTTGACAAAACTCCAAACTGACATGCATTTATATTTTTTCATTCCCTTATGGGAGAGGGAGAAAATAAACATATGTTGGAACTTTAGACTCCAAACAAGTCTGAGCACAGGTTTTAATCCAAACAGAAACGCTCCTCTGCCCATGCGCCTCTCGTTTCCAACGCCACCCCACATGCACGGTCTTAAAGAAACTGTATTCACTGCCTTTAATATTAATTAATATATCTAATAATACACCATCCCATATTGATTCTAGCTAGCTAATATGTACTAATGCCTCTATTATTCTGACAACAACGTGTGTTGGTCATATTGTGGAACTGCCGTTAGTTTATTAAGGAAAATTTGTTCTGCAAACAAATTTAAAAAGATAATCCTGTTTGATTAATTTCAGTTGTTTCTGAGGTTCTTCTGAATGTAACAAAGTTCGACAAAAGTCCTCTGGAAGCTATAAAATGATAAAGATGGGACCTCAGATGTAATAAAATAGATCAGATTAACTGATTAACCTAAATTAGATTAGATTTCATCATTTTCGTAACATACAAATACATACAAATAACCCCAAACACAGACATTTTTATTTGCAGTCTATAAAAGCTGTGAGTTTTTATTAACTTCTAGATTAAATATTGTTCAAATACTTAGGTATTCAGTTTAATCAGCCTCAATAAATGTAAAACTTAAATGTTAAACAAGAATAATGAGGCACTGAGTCCATTTTCTCTTCTCAGAACTTGTTTAGGCTGCAGCAGATTTAAGACTCTACATAAAGAAAATATTCACATTGTTCTGGTCTCTTTTGTAAAACTCAACCAGTCGGTGGTGAATAACAGGTGAAAGTTGGTTTTCAGTTGTGCTAACCAGCATTCTCCAGCGCCACCATCATGGACTGCTCAATCAGGTCCCTCTCGATGAAGCTCCTGAAGTCGTCTCGGTACACAGTGAGGTCCGGCAGTTGGAAAGTGCACAGCGGCGTGTCCAGGAGCGGCTCGTTGCTGCTTCCACCCGTGCTCGAGACGTGAGAGCGGGCTAACGAAACGATGGTCGAACTGGCGTGAGAGATGCCGCGGGACAGACGCTTTTCTGTGGCTGCTGAGAGACAAAGGAAATAAAGACTTAATGTGTTTGCAACATCAACCTTAAAGATTTGAGAAGGATGCAAAAACTGCTGGCCTCACCTTGCACCACTTCGTCTTGGCGGTGCAGTATCGGCCGCCCGACCCTGGCCATGTCTTTCTCCGGCGGCTGACACGTCCTCTCTTCTGGGAACGAATACGTCAGGTTGCTGGCGTGCACCTGTCGCAGCTGCTCAAAGTCACTGAGCGCAGCAGTAAAATCCCAGTTTTTACCTACAGAGACAGAAGGAAGAAGAAATAAACACATCACCCAGACCGACACGACAGCCTGGATATGTTTTCTGTGTCAAAGCAAATGACGCATCCTTATTGAGTTTAAATATTTACCACAAGGCAATGCAACTTAGGCTCTCTTATCTAATGCAAAGGGCACATTCCATCACTTGGGTAAATATCGGAGTTTGCTGCTGCTGCATTACAGCCCACATTTCTGCAACTTGCTCTGCTGCTAGGCAACAGAGACCACGTTAACTCCAGCTATACATCGTCTCTCTTTTTTAGGCCAATTAACATTAACAAGGCCAAAGCATCACCAGGATCAACTTTACACCCTTAACCCATTCCTTCCCTGTGAGTTGTTAAGAGGAATGGAATACGAACAAAAAAGACTAAAATGTTTAATGTTTCAATAGGTGTGCCTCTAAAACGTTTCTTTATAAATCACCTGATTAAAACAAATCATGTTTGATTAAACCAGAGCTCCATAGTTCAGGTTTGTATTGCCACCGGGGGAGGAGGCACTGTAAGTCGCGTTTTTTTGCACAATTTACATGCCCTGCGACTTATACGCCGAAGCGACGTATTCATGTTATTTATATTTTTCGATATTTATAAACCAATGTTTTGGCTGAGATATGACCGTTTTCATTCGTTCTGACAGAAAATATTGAACACTACCATTTTCAGCCACTAGCTGGCACTCGAGTAGTATGGCATGCCGTTGTGTCATGTAATAGGTAAAACGTGGCTATTAATGACACAATCAACTTTTCCACCTTCAACCAGCTTTATTGGAGCAACCGTCAGATTAGCTTCATTTCGCTGAGCCGCCCCGGCGAAATGAAGCTGGTTTGATCATTAAAGTGCATTTATTAAGTAAAATTTAAACTGAGACACACCTTAACTGTAATTTCGAGCAAACAAATAATTGTTTTTAACTGTTAATCTTGTTAAATTCTTGTTATAATCCTCCCGTGCACACTCTCGTGGCCGCCATTTGGCAGCCAACCGATTTTTGGCACAACACCGGACCACATTTCTGTGTTGTCAGAGGTGACGCATAATAGATGCGATGTATATGGCAAAGCAACATATTTATGGATTTTTCCACTTTATTAAACAAATTTGGACCATTGCGACTTATAGGGCGGTGTGACGTGTACGGCAGAAAATACAGTAACTCACCCTCCAGCAGATCTCTGGCCAATCCTGGTTCGGCACCAGTAGAACGGACAAAGTCGGACAGGACTGCGTCCATGTCCACGGTCATGTGATCATGAATTCACAATGTGGCTGGCTGCATCCGGGCATAAAAACTAACTAACAAACATACAAATAAAAAAAAGATACAAATACAAACAAACAAACAAACAAACACTCTGCTCTCCACGACCGGGCAGCAGACGAGGTGTTGGAGCGCAGTCCTCTGGCGTGAGCTACTCAACCAACCACATCTAGAAAAAGAAGGAAAAAATAAATTAAACTTAAAAACATTAGCACATCAGAAGATGAAACATTAACAATAATATGACAGGAACAATAAAAAGGACATAAACTCTGGGTCAAACTATTTTTAAGCAGTCTGTAGTCAAGCTGCTTTTGAACTTGGAATGATTTTGCTGTCAGTTGTCCTGCAAGTTGCTGCAAACAGCTTTAAATTAAAACAAAATGTTTTTTCAAACAGGCTCCACATGATGATGTAAAACGTCTGCATTAAATTCAAGCTTAGCAAAAACACAGAAATGTCAAAGACTCGGTCGTTATTACGAATAATGAGCTAAAAACTTGGTGTGGTAGCAGCCGAGTCGACTCCAACACACATTTCAAGCACTAGCAGATCCTCGTTTAAAACTTTAGGCAGTGGGTGACGTGCAAGGCTTCATAAAATGCTAATTAGGAAAAATATATAATGAAACATGAATAAAGATGAGTTTGCTTACAGCAAATATGATGTGTAAAGAAGAAGACTGGAGCAAAAAGGTTGTTTAAATGGTATTAACTAGTTGTATTATAAAGAAAGCGTCCTGAATAATGACAGTCATTTAAAATACTACAATTAGGTAGTAATGTTGACAGCCTTACAGAAACGGGGGACATGACGTTTGCCATGTGGAGAACTTTCAGTTTTACTTTGGTCCCATTTTTTAAAATAAAACCAACAAAACTGATAGAGATCAATAATCAGAACTAAGCCCAAACATCACCTGTTGAACACACAACTAGATTATAAAACTAATTAATGTTGGTGTAAAATCATGCACAATGTTTGAAATGTGTTGCAAACAGCGAAAATAAAGTCAGCCTTTCATGTTGGGTTATATTATTTGATGCACGCTGTTCTATGAATGAACTTATATTATCTACATTCATCCTAAAGGTAGATTTGTTAAAGCAGTGTGATATGAGGATAGCGGCGTGCCTGTCAATGGGCTCTTTTAAAATCAATTAGGCCGTTCCAGTCCTTGGATTTCAGCAGCAGTTCAAAAGGGACCGGGGGTTGCATCAGTTGGCCGCTGAAATCAATGGAGAGACATTATCAAGGCTGAGAGAAAATGAGAGTCAGCATCAATGGGCCGTTGACACTGAGGATGCAGAGGGCAATCGATGCAACAGCCGGACAGAAGGCATGAGTCAGAAACAGCCTCGAGTTAAAGGAGTCGCTGTGGGCGCTTGGTAAGAATTAAAAAATAAATCATGTATTCATGCTTACAGTATTATCTGCAATGTGTAGCATATATTTCATAAGGTTCAGCTTCTGTAAAGCACTGTCTACAAACAACATTAAACAAGACATCAAACCAGCCTTCCTTGAAGGGATACCCCACCTGCTGCCTTGCACACCGTTTTAAACACAAACCCTAAATGGTCCGTCAGCACTCGGAGTTTGTATTAGGGATGCCTCTCAGCAACTACCACACAGAATTGTAGCCTAATTGAGTGAGTTGTAGCCATGTTTGTGTTTGATAGGGTTGATTAGCTGTGGCAGTCATTAGGCCTATTGCAATAAACAATAAATCAATTAATCGCATGACAAGTGAAAAATTATCAACCTCATTTTCATTTATCATGCTTTATCGTTTCTCCGTGTCTCTCTCTTTCTACTGAAGACACTGGATGACAAAAGGCTCAACTCCAATTCTCTTCACTGACCCCTCCCTTTCTCTTTTAAATTAATTTGAACGGTCCAAATTTGTGTTTTTGGATCGTCAAAAGCAGCTAAGCTGAGAAGCTAAGCTATAAGCTAACAGGACGACCTCGAGAAAAAAACCTCCGTCTTGTCGAAGCTCCAAAATTCACGGTTGAAACCCGTTCCTTCGTCTAAAAATTGTTTTTTCTCTGAAAAAAGAAGCTGAGAACTTGTTTACTAACTTTTTATTAAAAGCTTTGTGTTAAAAATGCTATGCTAAACAGCACAAACCACACAGAGCATCCAACATTTTGAGAACTGAAAAAATTAAAGAGAGACAGCCCATGTCAAGTCAAGGGGCCTCCCTCCCATTTTTCTTAGAGACACACGCTGCTCACTCCCTCACTATCCATCCTTCGGTTCAAACCGTCTTATACTGCCATCTAGTTGTCAAGAAAGGTACTACACTCAACATAAATTAACCAACATTTCTTCTTAAATTTGACAATAATAACCAATTATTGTCAAATTTCAAACATTATTATCGTTTATCGCAATAATTTCTGAGACAATTAATCGCCCAGCAAAATTTGTTATCGTGACAGGCCTAGCGGTCGTCCAACATGGAGCGGTACATCCAGTGATTGTTGGTTAAAATCTGTGCACTAGTTGTGACGCACAAATAAAACCACAGCCGATTCTAGTTTTTCCAAAGCAACAGTTCAGCAAATTGTTGGAAATCAAAATGTTTTTAACAAAAGAGAATGTAATTGTAAATTTAATGTAAAGTATGGTGAAAATCGCAGCTGCAACAAGCTGGTTGTGATCACTAAACTTTAAAGTTTTCAATCAGCAAATAAACCCACCAAAAGCTCTAGAACACAAGAAGCCATCATTTCACCTCTGAGTTTACTTCTGACCATTTTTATTTCTCCGTATCGAGCGTCAGTCATGTGTTCCCATCATTCCTACGACTCATCCACCTCCCAGTGTTCCCGGCTCAGCCGTGACTCACTGAAGCCTTTTCTACTGCGTCTGATGAATCACGAGTTTATTCTTCGTGCACCTCTCCACCATCCCTCTCGTTCAGCTTTTACTTTACTTGCACCGAGACGAGAGCCACGCTGCCACAGACTTGCTGTGCAGGCAGTGGGTTTCTGCAGAGCCTGCCTCAACAGTTTAACATTCCTACAGTTTGTAAAGTCTTTGACGCTACCTGATACTGTCCACCTTAATGGAGGAAAACAAGAGTTGATCCTATTCAGACTGACACAGAAATGTGGATTACACTGCATTTCTGAAAATCAAGGACGCTGCTTCAGAAACCCAAAGGGCAGGACTGGACTTTAGGAAAAACAGGAAAAGAAATGCAAACCAATCCAACGGTCGTGAGCAAAGGTGATGGGTAAACTATTTTTAGACTCATCCCATCACACACAAATTATTCTTCAAAAGATTAACCTGTATAAATAAAGGTTGAATTAAAATTCTGAATTAATCTGTAAACATTAAAAATGGGTTTTGTTAATCTGTGATGTTACTGAGTATCATGTTGTGCAGTTCTGTTCGTCTATAGTAGAGTTACTGTAGATGTTGTAGTAATACGATGGAGTCAAATTGTGCATTTTAAAATATTTTTCATATTTTCTTTGCTGAACCCAGAAAAATACAGCATTTGTCTGTATGCATCTAACAGTTGAAGTTATAGTCATTAGTGTGGGTATAAGTTTTCCACTGATAAACACAACTAAACACAACTTTCAATATTAAGTTAGCACCTACGCTAATTGTTGGACAGTGGCTTGCGATTTATTTATGTATGTAGCTTTATCAAATTGCACATTTGAGAATATGGCTTATGTTGTAAGTATCACTAAAATAGGCCAAATTTTAGAATTAGGGCGGGTAAGATAAAATAAAAAAAAAAAAAATAAGTGTCACAAAATCACAAATAAGGTCAAAACCAGTCTGGTTGTCGTTAATGTCCAGACTAACAGATAATTAAAGCCGGTGGAGAAGTGCAAGATCAAGAATAGTTAAAGCCAAGATTGATTTAGTTAAAAAAATGTTTACAATTCCATATTAAACTTTTTTAATTTCAGAAACCATAACCAACCTCGTAAGATGTTTAATGCCATTTTCTCTTTCTTGTTTAGTGTTCATTAGAAACGTGTGAGCATAAAAATACACCACATCATCCTTAAAAAAACAATACTCTGCACCAAGCAAAACACCAACTACTACAGCAAGGCCGATGCCTTTTATATCAAAAAGCCTGTAATCTATGAAAGTTATTTTTGTTTAAATATTAGGACAAACAGTTAGGACAAAAATCAGTGCATCCCCCACTTCCTTCTTCTTTTGGTTTTTTCCCTCTTCAGGGGTCACCAGCTTCTGACTATCAAAATAACACCAGCAAAGACTTGTGACCCCAAGGCTTTCTTGGTTGAACTACCCACAGGTAGAGCTGTTGCCTCTCAGCAAGAAGGTCGCCCCGGTTCAAATCCAGACATGGAACCTTTCTGGGTGGAGTTTGCATGTTCTCTCCATGCATGCGTTTGTTGTCTCGTTTGTCTCCATGTGTCCCTATGGACTGGAGACCTGTCCATGGTGTCCACCACCTCTCACAGTGACTGCTGGATATGGGTACCAGTGACCCCCGTGACCCGAAAAGGAAGAAGCACTGATGATAGGAAGAGGGATGGATGGATTCAATTTGCTCACTTTCTGCTATTTTCAACTTTACAGCTATTTCTTCTAATTTTTGATCTACTGTTTTTGTCTTCTGTAACAATTTAGTTAAAATATTTTCGTAGGAATTATTGTTGAATTTTGTACGATTTCTGGGGATTTCTCAGAACCTCAAACTTGGTGTTTAGGGACCCACAGTGGAGTCCCTTTGGAAACCTCTGGTATGGATGATGATTATAAACCCACCAACTGATAGCTGAGGGTGGAAGTAAAAGTGAATCATGCAAACAGAAAAAACTAACAAAAGCCTCTGTTGTCTCTCTCGACCCACAACTTCAAATATTTCTGTGAACCTTCTGCAGTGCAGATGATGTAATGTTGTTTGACCCTTTTAAATCCTTATCTCCAAAGATAAAGGTCAGTATGTGTCCAAAACATACCTTTGGCATTACAATTCAAAAACATGCAATCTTTTTTAGGCCTAATTAGATTTGAGGGTGTACTAGAGACAAATCTTTGAACATGCTGCAAAACCAAAGCTCTTAAACCTGCATGTAGCTGAGTTGACTGAATTATACTAAAATTAATTGGATTGCAGGTAATTGGGCTTGAACTTGAGACTGAAAGTTGCTTTAAAAAGGCAGTTTTTTGTTATTTTACTGTGAGATGGAAAATAAAACTGTACCAATCATTTGTCAAATGACCAAAATCTGGTGGTTCTTGGACTGAATGTACATGAACTATAATATTAATTTTTATTCTCAGAACTTTTTAATGGCCCACGTTGAATTTGAAAAGACAGTTTGTGTAGAAAGAATACACACGCCCACAACAGACCTATTGTTTTTATCCCGAGGCATGGATTACACTGCATCTGCTTCACATACTTGAATGTTTTGAAGCTTTTAAGATAGTAAACATTTTTAAAACCTAAATGTCTGGGGTTTGCAAAGCACCTGGGATGGTGACTTCAATCAACCAAATAAAGAGACACGGCCTAATTTTGTTCACAACAAGCCTACAAATCAGCTAACCCTACACAGCACAGCAGAGAGATTTTATTGCACCTACAGTAACAGTGGCCAACTTAATATCTTCTCTCAACACAGCCTTGAGATCTCATGCATCTAAATATTACTGGATAACATTAAGAGTCCTGCAGCTAACACGGACCAGTCAGGGATGTGTATCTGGGATGGCTGAGCGTTTGTCTGGCAGCAGGGCTTACGTAACAGGAGCTGCTGACAACACGTGGGCGCTGAGCTGAAGGCTTGGGAGAAGGGCTTGGATCACGGAGGGAGACTGAGAGGTCACCACGGCCTACTGCTTCAACCCTTGGTGGGCTGGGAGGGCCGGTTCACTGCTTGGCCTGAAGATGAAAAGATTTCTTGGACAAAAATCATTTCATACTGGTATCACACCACGAGTCCGCTGATGAATAATACAGTGGAGATTCTGAAGTGGAAAAGCATCCACAGATTGGTTTTTGCAAAAAGAATTGTGACTAAGACTTCTCAAACGTCCCTGTTTGGATGTCTTTGAGAGGTATAACTTAATTTTTTTATTTAGAAACAAGCAAACAGCTGACAACGTTATCACTTGTTCCAGTTCCCTACAGATACAGTCCAGTTTGCTTTATTTAAACATTATTTATTTTGTTTATTACAGCTTTTTTCATTGTTTCCTTTGTGGTATTTTTAATGTAAAACCCATGAATTTAGGCAATGCCAATAAATTCTAACACGTGGTTTATGTTGGGGTGCACCGATTGCAGTTTTCTGGCTGATCACCGATTTCTAAACATCCTGACCTGCCGATTCCGATTTTCGCCAGTACCGAGTTTGTTTTATAAGCAACACTGTCAGATGTTAACGTCACAATACAACTCCAATATTCCATTCTTAATTGATTGAAAAACATACCCTTGAACAACAACATAGAAACAGAAACTATAAACTTGTTTTAATAGGCCATGAGGTAGTGCTCTGGTATATAAATGAAGTTTAGACAATTGTTGTTAAAACTACCACAAAAAAAAAAGAAAAGAAATTGGTAAAATCTGTTTCTCATGCAAGTATCGGCCGATCGCTAATCTCCCAAAATTAAGGAAATCAGGGCTGATAAATCAGCCGGCTGATTTATCAGTGCACCCCTAGTTTGTCTTATCTTATGTAACATTTTACATGAAAATCCCAAGTAAAATTGTTAAATATGTTCCCATCATCTTTGTCTAATCAATAAACCTGGTTGGGACATTTTTATAAATCTCATTTAATCTAAAAAAAAATAACAAAATAAAAAATAAAACCTCACTTCAACATGCAACATAATCCTTTAAATAAAATATTTGTCTATTAAATTGCGCTCATTGATTTATTGTTAAGCTCTTTCGTTACAGCTTCTGTTTTAAATGTGCTATATAAAAAGTTGACTTGACTCATTAAATCCCTAATCATCTTAAAACACTGTGTGATTGTTGTATTATTTTCAAAACAAATGCACACGACTGAATTGTGAAAAGTAGAAAGTAATATAGGGAAAACAGACGCAACATTTATTTTCATATAAGGAAATGACACGATAAGAAACCAGAGGATTACAGTAAATTTCCAGCAGACGACACAATATCTTTCACTCGCTCCACAACATAAACCACTTAACTTCACGCTATGAGCCGTGCCTTCCTCCACTCAAACATCACTGGTTATTTAAAATATGTCTGCTGGAAAGTGGCCAAGGACCATTTAACAGCTGCTGTTTTTCCTGTAGCACCAGATGTAAATGAAAATAGCTGTGGTATCTTCAAGATGCAGAACAGATAATTAATAAAAGCACAGTGTAAATAAATGTGACCAACTCAAAAACAAAGCCAGCTTCATGCAAAAAAAATTTTTTTTTCCCACCAAGTAAAATCATTCATCACACAAGTTACATAGGACCTAAACTATTTTATTGTTCTACAATCATTAAAAAGGATCTGTGGTGCCATCACTGACAAAATGCATTTGATTTTAAATTGGTTCTAAGGGTAATAATTTGATGAAAAATTTACATGGATTTTAGGTCTTGCACTCATAAATTCTGCGAGTGTCAGGAAATTGAATTTAAACTCTTGTAAATAAATAAGGCGAGACACCAGCAGGCTTCATTCTGTGTTTGGTGCGTCAGAGTTGATCAACTCTGAGAACACGATGTGTTATTCACAGAACCTGCTCTTCTACATATCTGCATGTTCACACTGTAGGTTTCCATAAACAAACAAAAAAACCAACAAGGAAATGAACTGTAACCCGTCTGCAAAACAAGATTCACTACCCACATTGGGCTCACCCAGGTTTATTTAGCATGACAAACTTTCCCTATAATGAAAAGTTTTTTTTTAAAGAAGAAATACTTACAAACACCCCTGACCTCTTTACATTCTGTAGTGAAACTTCACCAAATGATGACAAATTAGGTTTTTTTTGCCTTTAATGGTAGGAGCATGATGAATGACCAGAAAAAAAAAATGTAAATTTGTCCATAAAAGTGTTATTAGTTCAATCACATAAACCCTCCCTGTGATCTCAGCTAAAGCAACACACCCTCTCCACCCTCCGCATTGCAAAACCATGTGAGTAATGAGATTAACGACATAAGAAAACACGGTAAGGCAATGTGACAAGTGGGAGTTGTAACGAGCAGGAACGACCCATGTTTGGTGCAGGAAGACAAGACAGAAGAAGAGAAATAGACCTTTTAGCCTTTAGGTGAAACATTTAAAGACCCTGAAGATTTATCCCTATTATTTGTAAATGACATGTAACTCGTTAAGCACAAATAAATCTAAACTGATATAATTTAAAAACCCTTGTTCCATAACAAAAATACACAAAAAGTAAACTTAAATTAACAATAATAATAATAATAATTTCAGCTAATTAACAGCGAAATACTCGCATGAAGACTTGGTGATTATTTTTACACCAGATGTTCTTCCTGATCCAACCACAGACCACTGAGCTACCACAGCGCTCTGTGTGGAGCAGAGAGCTGCTATCTAGGGCGCCCAGGGGAGCAGATGCTGGGGGTTAAGGGCCTTGCTCAAGGGCCCAGACTGGGTCAAATGATTGTGGAGGCAGGTGTAGGTGCTTCACCTTTCCCACCCACATTTTGATGTTGTCAGTACTGGGAGTTGAACCGGTGACCTTCTGATCACAAGCTCACCTTTTTGTATATAAATACTGTTAAAAGATGAACTACCTGTTTTTCCACGGTCTGCTGGAGCTGGATTTTAAATCCAGATTCTAGTCAGACCCAAATCAAGGGGGAGTTAAAAAATATCCACCCAAAAAATAAAAAATAAATTAATTCCGTCTATTTCAGATCTGACTGGCGTTTAAAGCGGAGGTACATATATTAACAGAGACCAGAACCTCACTGGACTGTTTTGTGTTTAAAGCACAAAGCAAAGTTTAAAATCTACTGATATGTGCATGAACAGTGTGGGAAAACCTCCTTACACTCTTCTCAAACTACACAAGAAGAATGTTAGTGTGGCCAATTAAATTATTCTTAGACACAATTATTTAAAAACTATGAGCACGTCCATCCACCTAATGCCTTCTGGTCAACAATCAGAAACAGATCAATAAACATGATAAGAAAACAAAATGCTCTTCAGGATGATTGCTGAGCAAAACATGCAGGATCATTACCGTTACATCAGCAGTTCACTGGGCTGCAACTGGTGGAAACTAGTTGGTCAATCAAAGTTGAGACAAATCTGTCAATTTTGTTGCTGCAGCATCGATGAAATCTGAGTGTTTGCAACCAAAGGTAGCCACGATTTGAGAGGTCAAATTTAGTAAATCCCTGCCCATTTTCGTGTGCATGGATTGCTAAACTGTACATTACTGCACATTCTTTGTTACTCACGTTTGCTGTCATTGCACTTGACTCACCTGCTGCCCCCACGTTTATGATTTAATCTACAGGAGTAAACCTTTGAAATAAAAATAGGCAGATTTAGGCAGACCCGTTTTTCAATACTGCACTTTTCACTGTATAAGTTGCACCTTTTTGCATACATTAGCATGCCTGCAACTTATTTATGTTTCCCACCCATATTTATAACCTAATTTTTGGCTGGAGATCTGATGATTTCATTCATTCTGACATGGAAAATATTGAACACTACCATTTTCAGCCACTATATGGCCCTTGAATAATATGGCAAGCAAAGTGTCTCATTAATTGGTAAACATAGCTGTTAACAAGACACTTTGCTTGCCATACCATGCCAACTTCGTCTCACTCCAGAACTTCATTATAGCAAAGGTGTGTCTCAGTTGAACCTTTCCTTAATAAATGCACTTTGATGGTCAAATCAGCTGATTTTGCTTGGGCGGCGCAGCGAAATGAAGCTGATTTCACATAACAAAACGCGACGTGTCAGCGGTGACGCAAAATAGATGCGACGTATACAGCGAAGCGACGCATTTATGTTTTTTCCCATCTTATTAGACATTTTTGGACTGAAGCGACTTATACAGTGGTGCAACGTGTACGGCAGCAAGTATGATTATTGCTGGTGGTTTTTAGACATGGAAAATTGGGGCTAGACCAGGGGTCTGCAACCTTTACGATCAAAAGAGCAATTTCTGCCCCTTTGATCACTAAATTAAATGTGTCCAGAGCTGCAATACCTGCTACAACTGGGATTCTCAACTGGTGGCCCACAGACCAC
>JARVGS010001283.1:3919112-3930024 GCA_031762315.1 Hypsolebias antenori | reverse complement strand
TCTTTCTCCTAAGGATCTCCCTCTTCCTAACGACACCCAGCAGATCCTCCAGAGGGATCCCAACGTGACCCCAGGTCAGAGACCCATCAGACCCAACAAGTTCAGGGCCTGCTCTGGGGGGGCCTCCTCCCAGCGAGACATCCAGAAGGAGGCGCCGAGGAGGCACTGATCCCCTCAGCTGAATCCTGCTCTGATGCACAGGATCAGTGTGAGACAGTCTCACCATGGGGTGCACGTTCACTTTTACTTCAGCTGAAGAATGTTTCAGGCAGTTTTCACCGTTCAAACGTGCACTAAACGTCTGCAAAGCCTCACAGACTTGGAAAAATTGAAACGGCCGCACAGATCTGACTGCAGCTTCCTGATGAAGTCGGCCAGAGATTTTCTTTGTGATCACTTTATTATCTCTGTCATTGTTCCTGAAGAGGAGCAGCTCAACACACAAAGACTAGACAGATACATGGTTGCCATGGAGATACCTATTACTACTGCGACAAGGCAACAGACGAGGAGAGAGACGTGTATTTATAAATAAAAGATTTTTAAAAGAGTATACCAGTGGTTGACTGGAACCTGGATAAAGGGCACGTTCAGTCAGAAGAGTCTCCTGTTTTTTTCTGTGACGAGTTTATCAGCAGCTGCTGCAGATTGTTACGTAAATGTTGATAGGAGACGGGTTCTTAGACTTTGTCATTAGTTAATAAACTTTGTCACACTTTATGACACTCCTGCCAGTGGACAGCCTTCAATAGAAACAGTCCAATAAGCAGGAGGTACAAAGTTTTAAAACATAAAAATGATTAAAAAAAAAAAACATGTTTCGTTTCCTGAAATGTAAAATAAATAGAGTGAAGGTTTCATGAAGCACACCAGAAAGAGACTATGTGAAAATAAAAACAATGTTTCACTGTGGAAAATAATAAGAGGTCGTCCTCAAATAAATTGATATTTCTTTTTATTTTTTTATTTAATGGTATTTCCAGTGGTTAACAGTTGATGTGTTGACTTTATTCAACTGTGAATAAAATGTGGGTTTATAAGATTAGCAAATCCTTGGATTCTGTTTGGATTTACATTTTTTACAACAGCCAAACTTTTTCAAAACTGGGGTTGAACGTGAGTGGCTAAATGAAAGAACGTCTGTTCCTGAAGCAGCTGTCTTACAATATTCACGTGTCTGAAACAAGAAGAATATGATTTACTGGTAAAATCTATAATGTTCACCCAGAAACTGCACGTTCCTTATCAGCTGCGAGGGAAACATTTGTGAAGAATATGTGAAAAATGTTCCAGAGTTCCAGTCAGAACTTGTCGTCTGCTCCGAGTCGTGTCACGCTCGGAGAGGACTTTGGATCTTCTGGTGACAGACGGTATGAAGCATCAAGGTTCAGCCAGCGCAGAGCTCCTTCTGACCTTTCACTGCTTCTTCTTCGTGGAAGTGATGAAACTCTGTGGCTATAAAAACCTCTGAGCTTCAGTGAGGAGGCACCATCAGGTCCAGGAACCCCAGGAGTTCAGGTGGGTCTCCGTTTGCTTCACGGGATTATCAGACAATTACACATTTTTAATGTTCTTTTACTTTTCACTTCATTTGGCTGAACTTTTTTACCCTTTTTAGGTCGATCTTCCTCATCTGCAGACATGAAATTCTTCCTTGTTGCCACTTTTCTTGTTCTGGCTGTTGCCTGCAGTAAGACATCCTTGATCCAATTACAAAAATTATACAGTTTTATTTTGCATTCAGTGCGTAGATCACCAAAAAGCCTAAAAAGCACCTTTATTTTAACTCCACAGTTGAATTTGTCATACCCATCATGGACATTTTAGAGTGCATTGTGTTCATTTTTGCACATTTCAGGCCAAAATGACAGAGAACGAAGAAAGCAGTGCTCACATTTGACCTTTGTAACGTGTTAATCTCAGTTTGTCCTTCTTTGGGTGTGAAGTGCGTTGGATTTCAAACACGTCGCTTGTTTTCCAGGCTCGGAGGCGAGGACTCTGGTGAAGCGTGAAGGTCAGTCTGATGTGGACAGGATCGCCCAGCTCTTCAAGGACATGTCCACCAGCTTGTCCACTGCGACGCAGGAGATGGTGGAGTAAGAAAAGTTCTGCTCTGACTCTGGGTTCATCTGTTGCTTCACTCTCACTAGATCATGGATCATTGTGGAGGGAGGGTGACAGTAAAACAGAGTTACCTCTCATCACAGCTTCACTCATAATCCTTTCAAAATAAACTACAGTTGAGGAAAGACTAAGAGGATGCTCTGGGTTAAGTTAAATAAAAAAATAAAAAAAAACACCCGGGCTGGAAATGCCCCCCATTAGAAAACAACTTGTCATGATCAGGTGTGGGATGGTTGAGGTAAATCTGCCCATTTTAACTGGACTTTTAAAATATTTAATTTAGCTCAAATCACTTTTTACAGTTTGCAAACGTACTCATGGAAAAATCAAACGAGTGACACAGAGTTGTTCTGCTGGCTGGTGTTTGAGTTCGACAGGTGAAGATGTAGTCTCTTCTTACCGTGGCAGCCCTTTAACTCCATCTGAATGACCCTCAGGATCAAAATGTCCATCACTGATCCAAAATGTGTCCGAAAATGACAGAACAGTCCATTTCTAAATTGAAAAGAAGACTTTATCATCGCTTATTATAATTTCATCGTTTAGAGTTCATTTAAAAAAGAACAAACATTTTTAAAGACTCCTAAATTAACATCATTAGTCTTTTGTCTGCAAAGTGCACATCAAACATTAAATGCATAGTTGCATAAACACTTTTGATCAATAAAGCCAATTTAAGCAGCATGATCACTTCTTCTGTGTTGCACAGGACGTACATGGGGGACGGCAAGACCAGGATCCAGCCTCTGATGGAGCAGGTCCAGGCCGAGGCCTCCAAGCTGCAGCAGCAGGTGAAGCCGTTCATCAGCAACATGGAGGAGCACGTGAAGCCGCTGTCGGACAGTCTCCAAACCCAGGTCAAGCCTCTGACGGACATGATGGAGAAGTTCCTGCAGGAGATGCTGGACCAGTCCAAAGCCCTGCTGCCTCCTCAGTAAACCTCCCCGCTGCTGGATCAGCCCAGAACAAACAAGACCCAAACTGAGCCCAGCCGGGCCCGGACTCTCCCGCGCTGCTGTCTGACACATAGAACGCCATCATTAAACGAGGCTGAACGCCCCAAGTCTGAATTACTGTTTGTTTGCTTTTATTTGGCTTTTAAAGCCAGAGGTCAGTTCATAAAATAATAAAGTGTAAATGAAATCACCTGTATGAAACTGATCTGCTGTTAGAGTCAGTCACCTCTGGTCTTCAGACCATCAGATTTTCTATAATTATATACAATTATTTCAAGTTCAAGTTGTTTAAAAAATAAAACTGTGACAACATCAACTCAGAACAACAGAGGTGACGATTTTAGACCAATTATACAAACTGAACAAATCAGACACGAATAATAAAACATAGAGTTTTCATCACACAGTCAGCTCAAAATATTTAAAACAAGACTTGTTTAAGACATATTAACAAAAAAAATATATGGATTTCTTAATCATATAACAGCTTTTAAATCTCAAATGAAAGTCTGGACTACAGAAACAAATCTTAAAAAGCTAAATATTCTGGTTCATAATCATAAAACAGAAAATCCACAGTGATTTCCACACGGTTGATTTTTCTAACGTTGCCTTGCAGCGTCTCAGAGTGGATTTGATCAAGTCCCACCCCCCCCAGGAAACAGGAGGACTTGACTTTTATCTGAAAGCAGAGTTTGATTAAACGCTGATCCACCGGGACGTTCAGCTCTTCCTGAAACCTTCAGCTGGAGCTTCAGCTTGTGCCTCAGAGCAGCGAGGGAGACAATGACTTGTTGTCAGTTCGAGCATGAAACAACAAAATCACTAGTCTTCCACGCTGCTCCGGACTCGCCGTGCGGAACAAACACAGAAAGGGATCAGTCTTATTGGAAATCGATGAGCGGAGGGGAGCTGCGCTCAGCGGGGCCTCCTCGAGCTCTGAGGGAAACCTTGGTGGCGCTCCTTCAGAGAAGGCCGCGGCCTGCAGCTCCGCAGAAGAACTGGCAGTGCCGAGCTGCCGTCTCCTTGTGCTCCGAGAGATTGAACGGGTCAGCTGGAAGCGTTTCAAGAAGAACAGTTGTTATCTCTGCAGGACTGCTTCAACGTCTCACTGCTCTCGTACGTGAAGCAGAAACGCTCTGCTGGGCTCCATTTTATTTCTTCTTTTTGAGTGGAAAAACAAGAAAGCCCCACCTGACCTTCAGTTCATGAACGGTGTGTAGAGGGTCGAGGGTGCAGAGGGTTCAGAGATGGAGGGGCGTGATGTTCTGCAGAAAGGACGAGGATGAGGTGGAGGAACGCTCAGAGGTCAGGGGTCAGCGTCAGGGTTATCTGCTGGGACAAACCGTGTGATTCGGCGGCGGACGGCCCTGCACGCTGGAACAGAGAAGAAACACGGCGGACGAGCCGTGATTCAAAACGTTTGAGTCACTAACAAATAAAAATAAAAATAAAAACATTGATTGTTTCTGCTCATTTTTAACAGCTGCTTTTTTACTTTATCACATCTGGACACATTTAAATCAGCTTTACAGGATATTTGTTCATGCTTCCGACTTCTGCACACAAATCCTCCCCAAAACGTGCACAGTGTGGCTTTTCTGTCATCGTTTTACACAAACATGCAATAAAAAAGATAATTATTATTATTATCAGTTCAACAGCTGCAAGCATCATAGAGTTCTAACATATTTTCTTTCTCCCAACAGTTTGAACTGATTTTTTTATGAGATCAAAGCTTTTTGCGATGAGAAACATTTTGCATCTCCTGGTGATTTCTAACAGCCACATTCATTTAACGTCACCGCTTTTAACACCACTAACGATCAGCGCTGATTTAATGTTAATATTAAAGTCTTGGACATTTAGGTCAGACACCGTCTTGTTGGCTCGTTGCCATAATGATGCGTTCACTGGACACAAAGAGAAACGTACAAATCGATGCACACAATATGTGATGAATGAAATCAACGGCCTTGTTAGAAGCTTCACTCACATTTAAAGCTTTTTACCAAATCTTCACGTAAATCATGTCAGACGTTTTTGATTATTTTGTCTTTGCTGCGTTTACGAACAGCTCGTTCATTCTCAACTTGTGCAATTGTTAATAAATCATATTTAATACATTCTATGTGTTACACCTAACATGACATGTCAGATGAAATCCTCGCCTCAGATCCTAAACATGGTCAGAGGTTTTACTGAAACTTGATCGTTTGACAGGCGTCAACGCTGCCATCGCACCATTCTGTGTGTGTGGCAGTGAAACCTGATGTGCACGGCTGTGTGCAGGCTTTTTCTTTGCATGTGAATGCAGATCGTGCCCCGTACGTGTCATTTGTAAGCATGCACGTTGGCATGTTGGGTTTGAATCATCCTTTTTGTGCAAGCTGATGTGACTTTAAAAAGAATAAAGTTTTTTTTGTTAAACATATACAGAGATGCATTCAGACTGGACCTGTTGCACATCAAAGATGGCTTTAAAAAAAAAAGAGTGGGTGACACTAAAGGATGACAAAAACATAAACATGAATTGTGGAGAGAAATGCTTTTTTTATATTTGTGCGTGCACAAACCTGCTGAGGTGAAAGTGAAGCTGTGCAAAAGGCAACAAAATGTTCAGAACAAACACATGAGAGGTGACTGACGGGAAAATGCTTTCCACTTACCGTTTCTGAATTAGACCCCTGGGGTCATCCACACGAGGGGCGACTGCAGGCAAAAAAAAAAAAAAAAAAAATTCAGAGACTCTAAGGAAAAAGTATAAAAGCAAAGGTTAGTGATGCTGGCCCGCAGGGCAGATGCTGCAAAGACTGGGGCCTGGGGGGCCAGTCTAACATCTGAGGAGACGCAGCAACGGCCTCTGCAGAAGAAAAGCCAGCGTCTGTCTCCTTCGGCCAGCGGAGAACACTGACAGATATGTTTTTGCTGCCACGGGTTATGTTTTTACTCAGGACTGACAGACAGACAGCCCCCGTGCACACAGGTGCTATTCAAGGAAACTGTGTAAAAGTGACGTCACTGAGAAAAACTGAGCCCATGAACCTTTTTCAGCACCAAAATCCCGCCCACTGCATGTTCAGATCTTTGTCCATTTTCTCCATTTTTCCCTCTCTCCAGTCTTTGTCCGTCCATCTTTACAGATTTTTTATCTCTTAAGGCCATAAAGTGCATTTCAACAAATTATGAGAGCCACAGCTGAATCTCCCAGCCTGTTGATTTACTCACACACACACATTTTCTCACACCAACGCGCCTTCACACATAGTATAGGTCGAGCAGCCTATATGAATCAATGTGTGTTTTTTTTTTTTACCGCACATTACGAGCTTTGAGTGTCTTCTCCGCCGTTTTTGTGGCCTTTTATTTATTTTTCTTTACGAATGGATGCAAAAGCACCAAATGAAGCTTACCCCAATTTTCATAGCCCTCCAATTTGGAGCACGGCTGCTCCTCTCTAATGCTGAAACACCACTTTGTGAAATTACAGTACAATTTTGAAAAGTAGAAACAGGCAGCAGGCAATTCAGGAGCTCAGCCTCAGCAACAATGGACCGCTGGCCTTGGAGACGGTTGCTAGGCGATGGAGGAAATACAATGGCCTCCTCTGAAACCAAAGGCCCTTAAGTGGACTGACAGGAGTGAAAGCACACACACATACACACATAAACTCACAAAATAAAGCAATGAAGGAAAAAGGAGAGTGCAAGTGAAGCCGTGCACAGTCTTTATGTTCTCGTTCTGTGGAGACGTGGCTGCTGCCGGTCACAGATTGGGCCAAAAGGCCTGAATTGGTCCAAAATGGACGAGAATTGTCCGACGTGCCTCGTCCCAAATCTCATCCAGATCACAAACTGTGTTCAAAAACACAGCAAGAATATAAAATGACAAATACTTTTAATGCAAAGTTGTTTTTTATTTTGCAGAAGGCTTGACGTGCAGATAACGTTTCAGGTGTATCGACCGATCGGAGTCGATAGAGCAGCAATCGGTGGCTGCTGCCTCCGAGCCCATCTTTCTGCTCGTTCCTCCGCCCGTCTGTGAGTCGTCGCTGAAAAACATTTATCTGCTGCTCGTCTGTCAATCAGGCCGATCAATCGACAAGACGTTCGCTCGTCTTCTCTGCTCGAATAAACAAATGAAAATGATCTGGACTTGGAGGAGCTCAACGCTGCTTTAAGCTCAGACATTTTAAACACTAAATTTACTTCCTGCATTCCTGACACGTTTAGAAATCCAAAGACTTTAATATATATATAAAGAGAAATAAGAAAATAGAAATGACTTCTCTTAGTTCTTACCAGTAAAGTAATATTTTGGTCTCATTTTATCTCATTATTTCCCTCTGTGCATTAGTTTGTTAATGTCCTCTCTTATATTGTGACTTTTACATTTGTATTTGTGCAGCCATCTTGACTCCCTGAAGAAGAACCGATTTACCTGAATGGGACATTTCTGGTGAAACAAAGGCTTAAAAAATATTTCAATGAGCAAAGAAGTAATAATGTTTTACTATATATGACACTTAGAAAATCTGAAATGTAGTAAATCATAAAACTCCACGTTTATTGACCCCAGGGGTAATCTAAGTGTTTTTGTCTTTGTATGGCTCATGCAAATGACAGTGACATTAATTAAAAAACAAGATTTAAAGTAGAGAACTTTGTAAATGTATGCAATAAAATAAAACTTTTTGTCAATAATTCAATTGTCTATTTAGACAGTTTCTTTTTACTGTAAGCGTCATGAAGAATGGGAAACTGTAAGAAATTATAAATTAAAAGTCCAAAACAAACAAAGAAAAAAGCTGATTTATTGTCTAGTTGGGCCAAAAAGATGTCAATGTCAGTTTATTTACATGGCACATAATTACAACCAAAGCTGAGAAACGTGATTTTTGTACAATTTAGTCAAATTAAAATGAAAACAAAATAAAGAGCAATAAAATATATTTGTGTCACTGTGGAAGCACAAGAAAGATAACAATAAAACACAACAACACACTGAGACATCATTTATACTGATTTTATATTACTCAACACATGATTTTGTTTCAAAAAATGAAATAAAACGTTATTAACCACTAATATTATAAAGAGAAATGTAAAAAAAAAACTTTATGAGATTAAAATCAGCTACTTAGACTACAAGCATGTCTTAAAGCCATAAAAACTTAGACTATTAGACAAACTGACCTCTTTTCCTTAAATGAATTGTTAAAATTGAACAGTTTTCATTTGATACTATTTCTTTATCAATATGTGATTCTTGACCTGCCATTGTGTATCTGTTCCTCTCAAACTCAACCGGTCGAAGCAGCTTGTCCTGAGTCTGGTTCTGCTAAAGGTTTCTTCCTCATGAGGGAGTTTTTTCTTTCCACTGTCGCCTTCATGCTTGTTCAAGATGAGAGTTCTGTGATGGAGTTAAACTCAAAGCAGTCTGCTCCTCACATAAATAATGTTAAATTATTATTTTTATTTATAAATGTTTCTGTTCAGTGCCCTGAGACGACTTCTGTTGTGACTTGGAACTTTAGAAATAAACTGAATTGAATTAGTATTCAAACTTTTACTTGAAATATTTGAAAAACGGTCTTAGTGACTCAGTCAGAGTTTAAACTATAATTATTGCCCAGACCTCCGAGTGTCATTCACTTTTCCTCTCTTAGTTTTTTCTTACTTGGGGGGCTGGTGGAGGGGGGTTTCAGCTCATGAACTCCTGCCTCTCCTCCTGCTGACCAACACTCAGTCGATGCCGGCCTTTCACCGCGGTCCGAGGAGAAAGGTCACTGGTTTTAAAGGTTCCACTGTGCTCGTAGTGTTTCATCTGCCCATCCTGGAAAATGTGAGCGATTTAAAATTGATCTCTTTCCACCTGAGGGTTACCGAGGGGTCTCACAGGCAAGGCAGCTCTAGAGTAAAGCTCAAAAAAGCAGGACCATGTCAGAAACATTCTTCTAAGCTGCAGAGAATGTGGCATTCACTGGGGGGGTGTTTCTCTGCAAACGTCTCAAAGCCTTAGAAAATGAAGTGATGGGCGAGCTTTTTTTGCAAAAGTAATCACAGCTGAGAGGTGTAAGCTAATAATGCAATCAGGTTCATTAAATGCTCATTAATTAAGTGTTAATTAAAGTTAATTAGGGACAGAAAGACCCTCAGACTCCCAGGGACCTTTGTTTAAGCTTTATAAAAATAATCAGCTGCTGATCTGCTACGTCAGGAGGCCTGGACTGAGTGGAGAACCAGCATCCTGCAGCATCACCAGCAGCATTAAGTCATGAAACATTAGAGGCGAGGAGGGGGTGAAGATCATTGCTGCTCCAAAATATTGATGCCCTGGATGCCTTGCATCATTTTTTTTATTTTTTTTTTATCCCTGAGTGGGTCCAGGCGCTGAAATGTAAATAAATCCATCATGGAGAGAAGCTGGGAGCTCCAGTTACCGCTCGGAACAATCAAGAGGCTTTTCATGCTGCCCTGGAGGGCCATTGGAGGAGCGGCAGCTCGCTGCAGAGAGCCACAAATCATCAGCACGGCTCGCTCCAACACTTTGGCTTTTCTTTTTCTCTCCCTCTGTTTCTTTCACAGCCGCCGTCCTTCAGCTCTCTTTTCCCTCTTCAGTGTTTTCTGCTCTCTCACCGCTCCGTCTTTATGATCTCACACCCACTGTGGACTCCAGAACATCCCACAGCTCAATATAAACTTGTGAAATTTTGAAAACAACTTTTACTTTTGAATAAAATGTTAAAAAATAAAAATCAAAGTTAAAAACCGTGAATCAGCCATTTGTAATGAATAGACATTTAATTTAGCACTGATTAGGTGAGGGTTTATACCAAATAACTTTTTATTTAATATTTGAATAAAATTAACAAAATTCTGACTAAACAATAGTTTTCTCTTGCAAGGACACTAAATAAAAGTATTTAAACTCTCTTTTAGTGACCGCCATGCTGGTTTCTCTCACTGAGAATTGCGCATGACATCACTGTTTCATTTCCCAATTAAAAACAAGATTGACCAGAAAACAGTGACTTCCTGAAACTTCTTCTTTAATATGAGTATATTTTTCACCCTATAGGTCACAGTTTTTTGCACAATTTGCATGCCCTGCAACTTATACGCCGAAGTGATGTTTTTATGGATTTTTTTCCATATTCATACACCTGCTTTGGGATGAGATGTGACTGTTTTCATTCATTCTGACTGAAAATATTGAACACTACCATTTTCAGTCGCTAGATGGCACTTGAGGAGTATGGCATGCCGTTGTGTCATGTAATAGGTAAAAGTGGTTACATAGAGGCCACCTTCGTCCAACTCACTTGGAGCAACCGTCAAATCAGCTTCATTTCGCTGTGCCGCCCCGGAGGAATGCAGCTAATTTGACCATTGAAGTGCATTTGTTAAGTAAAAGTTCAACTGAGACACACCTTTACTATAAAGTCAAGCAAACAAATAATTGTTTTTAGGTGTTAATCTTGTTAAATTTTTAAGAAATGCACAGCGACTCGTCCCTCTGCATGTTCCCGCAGCCTCGAATCAGCTTTTGAAATGCAGCTGATTTGACCGTCAAAGTGCATTTATTCAGTAGAAGTTAGACTAACACACATCTTTATATAAAGTCAAAGAAACAAATTATTGTTTTTAAGTGTTACTGTATTTTCCGCCGTATAAGTCGCACCGCCCTATAAGTCGCTTTGTCCAGTTTTGTCCAATAATTTGGAAAAATCCATAAACATGTCGCACCTCCGTATAAGTCGCATCTATTACGCGTCACCGTTGACAACCCGGAAATGTGGGCGGTATCTTACCAAAAAAAGGATTGTGGCA
>JARVGS010001283.1:3880091-3890185 GCA_031762315.1 Hypsolebias antenori | reverse complement strand
ATCTACACCTCCAGATGCAGGAAGAGAGCCACCTGCATCATGAAGGACCACACTCACCCAGCACACACACTTTTTGCTTTTTGCTGCCCCTCAGGCAGAAGTTTGAGGAGCATTAAGTGTAAAATCACAAGACTGAGGAACAGCTTCTACCCTGAAGCTGTTAGAGGCATGAATATCTAACCAGAATAATCACTGTAGGAAAAAAAAAATCACTGTAATGCCACTTGATTGTTGATATGTGCTGCTGATTATCCATGCTGCTGATCTCATGCTACTGATTTATTTCATGCTGCTGTGTCCATTCACAGACCCATGTTCGTGCTGCTGTTCGGCGTGTTGTTTTTGTACTACTAGTGCTTTGTGTATTTTTATTTAAATGTTTTTCTTAGCTCATGTCTTAGATCTTATTACTGTTTTTATTTTACACTTTATACTTTTGTTGGTTGTAACTGGGACGCTGTGTGCACAATTTTGTTCCACCACATGTGCCATGTATGGCAAATAAAGAAACTTTGACTTTGAAAAAAGGTCCCTTTATCTAGAAACATCTCCACACCGTCCTCCTCTTCCATGCTCAACGGGGGAAACCAAAGATATAAATTTTACACGTCTCACAAAGTCAGAGATTGAACCCAAAACAAACTAAAGTAAAAATACCAGCAGTTTAATAACCCTCATGTATTTATTGGAGTTTTATTCTTTTGAATAGTTTCTTGTTGATGTTCAGATCTGCTGCCACTTGAACTTAGACCGAGGTTTGTTCTCTGTTTCCTAAAGCCACGTCTGTCACATTCTGCCTATCTGCATGAGAAAGTTTACTGAACAAAATGTTAGGTACAAGAAATGAAACTTGTTAAAAAACAAAAAAAGCAGAAGCCCAAATAAATACATACAACTTTAAAACACCCTTAGAAAGTTTAGAGATACACAGAATAACTGAAAGAATATAAGAAATTCTTACTGTTTTGAGGAAAACTACAAAGAAAATTAGGACTTGTTTAAAGCTTTATTAGTACTGGAATTTATTTTAATTTATTCTGTTTTAAATATTTAGATTTTTGTTCTAGTATTTCACTCAGGTGAGAAGAAGGGCTTTTCATTATAACATCAAGGAATGCATCCAGCCCCCTACCTTACATGCCAAGGTCTAAAACAATAAGAACAGTATTGTGTGATCTGTTAATGCTCAGATTACATGATGGGGATGACTCTTAGCTACTACCACGCTAAGTCTTAGCTCAAAATCTATAAAACTGACAGAGTTGAACTGATTGTGTTGGCCAAAGTCAATTAGCAGAGGCGGGCATACATTTTCAATCTTTAACCATGTACAAAAACCTAAGAGCTCATTTAATTAGTGGATTTTTGTTTTAGGTTTAGTCTTTTTTTTCCAGTTTTACACATTTATTCATGAAATAATACACAGTGGATGTTTTATGCTGACCCAGCTGGAGGTCGCCCACTGGAACATGTTGGTCAATTCATAAGGAACATCGGTTAAATCACAAAGTAGACTGTTTTGTTTTAACATTTCTTAGGAATAGTATGATTTTTAAGAGAATGCTGAAGTTTTTTTTATGCAAAATATGTATTTCTGATGTTTGAATCATGTCACATTAAAAATAACTAAAGAGTCCTCTTGGGTGAATTGTTGACAGTTTGTTTTTGAAAGATCCTTGGAAGATCCAGTCGAACCACGGCTAAAACAAAATAAAAAGATCTGTCTGTCCTTGCAGCAGCTCCTACGTTTATCTTTGAATGACGAGTTGAGGCTGAATCAGAAGTATTTTCCATTACGCTCGTCCGTCTCACGTCTATTAAGACATAAATTTTTCCCTACATGCTCAGGTAATTGTGTTCTGACTGTTGTTTGGGGTCTATGGGTTTGTTGGATGCTGTCAGTTTGTTTGCTGGATGTCAGTGAGGTCATTTGATTCTTTAAAATCTGTTTTCCTTCTTCTTCTATCTTCCAGTTCAGTAATTAGGGTTGAATTTTTGTAATTTGCTGGTGAAACGTATGGATAAGACTTTAACGCAATGAATCTTTTTTTTTCCCACGCACAACAAAATGTTTAAGTTTATGAGTAAAAATAAAAGTATAAACTGTAATCTAGTTGTATCTCTCTGTTTGTCTTGTTTTCTTCAGCTACATTGAAAACCAAGCGGGACTGGAAAACATAACAGAGAGTGACCTCGCCTACTACAGAGAACTGAAGAACCTGTAAGTGGTTTTATTTCCTTACAGCCTGCTAAAAGAAAATAATTAACTCTGTTTCTTATGGTGGTAAGACACATAGGTACATGTTTGTAACCAGCAGGGGCGTGGTTATAACTGGGCGTGGCATGACCTAGGACAACCCACTTTTTCACCAAGCCCCACCCAGTCATTTTATTTTTGCTTCCTTTTTCATCTCTTCAAAGTATAATTAATAAATAAAGTTCAAGGTTAACAATAAGTACCTTACTAAATATTTTGAAACCTACGTTTGATTTCAAAACCTTACATAGAAATAACAGATTTAATTAATCTGGTTTGTCTTTCATGTTTTGTATGGCTGCTTGTTTGAAGCCAGTTCAGTTCAAAGTAAATGCAGCAACAAACTCAATCTTTTGACTGATTAAAGGTTATAAAGGGTTAATTCATTAAAAATAACTGATAAATTAACCACTTACCACTAAACAAAGTTGCACATTCATGAAACAGCGTCTGCTAAAAGTTACATTACAACGTCTGAACTGAAGAAACATCACCAAACTTTGTGCCGGAGAACTTTTCACATTGTTCGGTGTAAACTCAAATGCTCTGAATGATGCAGAATCTTGAACTTTAAAATGTTCTTACTTGTTTAAATCAAAAGGTGTGAACTTTATATCACTTTAAATCATTTAAGCTCTTTCAAATGGATATAAATGGTTAGATTTACGGTTCAGAAGATAGTTTATTAAGTAAACAACAGGACCAACATGCACGTAACCATTACACCAGTATCAAGTTATTTTACAAGTTGTGTGACACTTGATGGCCTTTGAGTCAGGCTCAATTTGAAACTTTAACAGTGCAACATCTCCCATTAGTCCTCAAGTTTGTGCTGAACCTCACAAAATGAGGACTTCCAGTGTTTTTTTCCTGCCAAACTGTAATCGTGTTGTCATATTTGTGCTTTGCTGCTTATCCCTCCATCTTCTCCTTTTCAGCACCGTCACATCGTGTAAGCTGAGGTTCATCTCTGCCAACGCTTTCCAAAACAACCTGAAGCTGCAGTACGTGTAAGTGTTCCTGTCGATAAAAGAGGGATTATCTTCCCCACGTGTTGTGTTTTCAGCCTGAGTGTGGGTCAGCCTGTTTGTCGCCGTCAGTCAGGCCTCAGCCAGCTCGTTAATATTAAACGAAGTGACCGCAAAGTTTTTCCAAACCGGACGGTAAACATCCTCAAACCTGGGAGTTTATCAGCTCGTCTAAGAATGTAAAACAGTAAGTTAGTGACGAAAAAGGCCACTTTATGATGGTGAAAGTCACTTTTCTGTAAGCAGAGGATCTTGAGATCCGTTCATCCAATGGCACAGGAGAAGTATCAGAAAGTAATCTTAAAGAAAATTTGTCCAAAGCAACAGTATATATAAATAAAATTCCAGAAATTCTGCGAAAAAATGAAACAACAGCAATTCGAAGCTGATTTGGACGTGTGGAGGGAAACAGTTCTTCATGTGATCAAACAGCTGAAAGAGACAGATTTTTAAAATCCTGTTGGAATAACGTTTGTGTTTTTCTGCATCATTTCAAAATCTTTAATGTGATATCTTGAAGACATAAACTCAGTTTTTATAGGTTCATAATCAATGATCATCTGAAGACTAATTACACAACTAATCAATAGAATAGCATTTATTTAAAACCCTGAAGATAATTAATTCAGCGCTCACTGATGTTCTTGGAGAACAGAAAGCACGACGGTTCTGTGAACATCTCATGTCTTCAGTCCTCGTGCTCCTGAAGCTCACGCGCTAAATAATCAACAGACTTCTCACATGAAACCATCAGATGCGAGCAGCTGAGCCTTATCGCCACCATCTTGTCCTCATCGTTTACCGAGCGTGTGCAACATGTCCAATGTTGTTTATGTGAAAGACAAGCAGGTCTGGAGGAGCAGAGATGATGGTCAGGACGGGGCGGGGGGAAGCTCAAGAAATTGGAGAAGACATCCACCAGTCACCTTTTACTCGCTCACTTTGGCGGATTATCGACAACTGATGCATAATAAATACACTCCACTAAGGGTCCATTATCACTTAATCAATATTTCACTGTGGATGGAGAGGGGCCAGCTGGGCTTGAAGGGGGAGGGGGGAGTATAGGGATTTTTATGTGACAGCTGTATGTCTGAGATAAAGACAAACTAAACAAACACAAATAAAAGAGCAAAATATCCCGTTCTGTTCTGATCTCCACAACAAACAGCTTCAATAGCGTTTTCTATGAAAGTTGTCTGGGAGAGATTGAGCTGCTATTCCCGGCTCCGCTCTCCCCCCGTGGACTGGAGGAGGAATCGAGCCGGTAATGGATAAGCCCCAATGGCTAACCCATCTGACATGAACTTTTGGGAGCACGGAAAACAAATAATTGAACCCTTGGCCCTGTCACAGTGATTATGTATTGGTTTCCATGCTCACCCTCCCCAGTGTGGCTTTCTGTCATCTTCTGAGAGAGGTTTATTTACAGCCTCTCCAGATCCGAGGATCATTTGAGCTCCACTGTGATGATATTTAAGTGGCCTGAGAGGATTGACCAAAGAGTATGTGGTGTTGTGTCAGTATTAATACCTGACATTCACAATCATAAATATCGTTAAAGTTCTTTGAGTAAAAACAGAAGCTTATTCTAAGGCTGTGCTTATATTTCATATTTTCATAGAAGATACATGAATTTTCTGTTTGACGTCAAATCAGATGCACATTATTTATTCATTTATTCATTCATTTAAAGGAAGCACAACAAATTCATCAAAAATAAAAACATTGAACGCAAAGGGTGCAGAAAGAAGAAGAAAATTTTTATTAAAAAAATATAAAAAATAAAATAAAATCACTTTAAACAAACAACAACGTAGACTTGAACAATCTCCAAAGTGAAAACAAAAAATATTGAGCATCCTTCACATGGCACCATACTTTCCCAACTATTTTAACTTAATCATCTTTTTAAAATATAAACTGTTTCAGACATTTTTCTGGTGATATCAAGTCAACTCCACAATCCTGTTCCCTGATTTACAACTCGGCTCCTTCAGACTAGTTCTAAATGGAGGTTTTACAAACATTTACATTCCCTTAAGGTTATAATGACTCTCTTTTTAAACAAATTTTAATTGAATATTTGGGGGTAATATTTTTATGTGCTTTATACATGACTTGTAAAGTACTATATTGAACCAAATCATAACATTTTAACAACTTCAATTTATAAAATAATATATTTGTTGGGCGACCACAGCACTTCCTATTAATAATTCTTATAGCTCTTTTTTGTAAAATAAAAATAGGATTTGTAATTGTTTTGCATGTGTTTCCTCAAACTTCAATACAGTAGATTAATTGTGGAGCAATCATTACATTATACAACAAATATAAAGCTTTGTCATTCAACAATTCTTTTACTTTATACAGTAATGCAATTGATTCAGCTATTTTTATTACATGAGATTTCCATGTCAGCATCTCATCTATAACGACACCCCCCCAAAATGATTTAAACTCCATGAATTTCAATACTGTCAATTTCAAATGAGACTTAAATCATTTTATTTCTATTACTAAATATGTAATTTGTTTTTTCCAAATTTAATGATAACTTATTACGTTGGAATCAAGTTTGTATTTTTACAAATTCTGCCTGTATCATCTCTAACATCCGTTCAATATCTTCACCCGAAGAGAAAAATGTGGTATCATCTGCAAATAAAACACTCTTCAAAAGCCCTGACACATCAACCAGATCATTCACATGCAAAATAAACAACTTTGGCCCCAACAAAGAGCCCTGAGGAACTCCACATCCATTAATATAAAATTATGTTCTCGTCATCATGATGTCTGGTTTATCTACAGCATGTATCCATCCCCCTGTGCTGCAGCTGCCATCAGTAAAATGCAAAAGGCATTCAGGAGAGAGTTCCCAAAAGGTCTCAAACATTGGCTTTGCTTTCACGTCACAGGAATTTTGAAACTGAAATAATTTTGCATATTTTGTCCTAAAACTCCTGCTGCACTTGGATTAAAATGACCCAAGGGCAGCAGGAGGGTTCAAATACTTCACGTTGCTTCAGGTGTCTCAAACCATTCTCTTCGTTTTTGTTTTAGAGTGTTGAGCTATATGTTTAGCAATATATATGCAAACTCCTGACAAATTTTGGACTAAAGTATATTGAAAGTTTGTGCACTTGTATCATTTGGTGTAATTTCAAACGAGAATTTGTGTTTTTCCTTTCAGTTTTATTTGCCAATAAAATATGACTTTACTGTTTAGGTTCAATGAAACAGCATTGACTAAAATGTCGGCTAAAATTGATCTCTTCAAACTTACTAGTACTGCAAAAGTACACCCCACCTGATTGTACTACTTCTTTATAGTTGCTTTACAACCTGTAAATACTTTCAGTTGGATACGCAATAAACCTACACAAAATATTACAAATTATTGAAGTTAGATGTGTAAATGACACTAACGTAAGGGTCAAATAATCTTAGTATATACAGTATACACCCATTCTGATGGTCCCCACCAGAACAGCACCTTTAATTAGAACGGGCTACCACCAAGCAAGAGACATCATGAAGCCCAAGGGCTTCTACATACACGTCAGAGTCAGAGGTGTTGAACATTTCAGATCAGGGTTGATGTAAAAAAATAAATCCTAAACTCTGATATTACTATGAAATGTAATTCACCACCACAAGCAAATAAAGGTTGTCCACCAAAACTCATAAACCAGATGAGGAGAGCATCAATCGCTGGTGGAGCTGAGCAGCTCTTCAGAGATGGGAGGGTCTGAACATAAGACCACTTTAGAAGGTCCTGTGGTCAAATTAGACGAACACGGAACAGTGTATCTATCAAGGGAGCCGTGCTGAGAACACCGGTCCCTCAGTGAAGCACGGTGTTGGCAACATCATGCTTTGGGGATGTTTTCCATCAGTGGAGACTGGGGAAACTGGTCAAAGTTTAATGAAAGAGCAAAAAATAGAGATTCTTATGGAATTCAGAAGATATGAGACACAAACATTAAACATCAGCAGAGTTCATCCTCTGAGGACGATGAATGATGAAGTTTTATGAAGTTGGTGTTTCAGTCTGAACTTTGACGAATTGTTCACCAAGCACGATTCACCAAAACATTTTTGTTAAAAAAACTAAATAATCTTTATTTTTTTTGGTTTGATTGTCTGAAGATGTTTTGTTTCCTGCAGCAGAACAGCGTTCTTCAGCCACGAGCTGTTTGTGGCTGAGGCCTAATTACCTAAATGTACTGAGCGCATGCAGGGCGGAGGTGTGCCTTGGCTGCTGGTGAGCGTGGCTCCTGGTCAGTGTGAAATACTTGTCGGAGTAATTGATCAGAGCCAGTGTGGATGCATTAATGTTCTCCACTGAGTGTACTTCAGAGCAGGTACACATTGTTCTGGGAGTGAGCAATCATCTCAACCGTAGAGCAGCAAATATAACATATTTACCTGGATCTTTTCATCTTTTTCAAACTGCTAATTGTTTCATTTTTGTGTGTATTTTTTTAAAATCATTTGCTTTGTCCCTCAAAAGGAGCATAATGGAAAAACACGTCTTTTCAGATGTCTTTAAGTGCAGAAAAAGCAGAGATACATGTAAAGTTAACGTTATAATTTTGTTTCTTTTTGTCTCACAGGAACTTGGCATCAAACTTTTTGGAGCACATCAGCTGGAGAGTGTTTCATTTTTTACCGCTGCTGAACCTGTGAGTCCTTTTTCTTTGCTGCAAAGACTGAAAGGCACCAGATTTATTGATCAATCTCATTTTGAAAAACTTCCACTGTGATGAGGACACATTGTATTGATATATTGTAATGCTGTATAAGCAGCGTCTGCACGCATCAACCAGTGCATCTGAAACTCTCACATGAAAATCAAAGGAACCAAATCATGCGATTTAGTTTTCTGATGAAAACATCCGTCCAACATGCTCCTCACCTCTGGTCATGAACTCTGGGTAGTGACTGAAAGAATGAGATCGTGGAGACAGGAGGTTGAAATGAGTTTCCTCTGCAGGGTAGCTGGACTCTCCCTCAGAGACAGGGGGAGAAGTTCAGTTATCAGAAGAGACTCAGAGCAGAACCGCTGCTCCTCCACATGGAGAGGAGCAGTGGTTTGGACATCAGGTAAGGATGCTTCCACGTCTGATTGGGAGAAGACCCCAGGGGAGACCCAGAACACGTTGGAGAGAACATGTCTCTCGGATGGTCTGGGAACACCTTGGAGTCCTCCCAGAAGAGCTTGAAGAGGTGGCTTTGGAGAGAGATGTCTGGACCTCCCTGCTCAAGCTACTGGCAATGGAATAAGCGGAAGACAATGGACGGACGGATGAAGATCCGGACAAACCACGGTTCACCCTGAGTCTGGTCTTTAGGTTTGAACTGTTTGAAGCTGTCCAAGTGAAGCATTTTGCTTCAAAGCTCTGTTCCTGGATAAACTGCTCTGTGTTGAAGAGACTAAACTGTTGACTGCAAAGGACCAACCGAGCTCCTTCTCCGTGGGCGTAGCTTTACCTAGCTCGCGTTGTCTCAGCATGGGCCAAAACGTGTCTCCGTTACCTGCTCCTGCTTGGTTTTTGGAACCGTCTCAGCCGCAGTTCCAAGTGAGCAGAGCTGAGCAAGTGACCATGAGGTCAGCAGACTGCAGCCGTTGATTGGCCCGTGGAGTGACGTCACTGGAGGAGCCGAGGCGGTGCTTGCAAACGCTTCCTGAAAGTGCCGTTTTCAATCCAGTCGTTGAGTATACGTGTACATTGCTGAGACGGAGAGCCGCATATCAGGTTATTCTGAGGCTGAATGATGAGGTGGAAAGCTTTTTATCAATTTTGTCAGACGAGCACATTCAGCGTGAGCTTGACGGAGCAAGGAGGAACAAACGAGTTGACCGGGAGGTTTTGGAGATACGAGACACACACAGCTACACTATCACTTACAAACAGTGCCGTGACAAATTTTGAAAAATGAAGTCCAACTACTGGACAACGTGGCTGTATTATTAGCGTGTTTGCTAAATACCTACTAAGCAACATATGCTAGACCAGAGCTGCTGTCGAATGAGTGAAGGGCACACTCTCAGTGGAGACACACCTGCACTTCAGTAGAGCCGAATAGAAACAAAGTGATTAGAGCAGTGTTTAACAGTGGAGAAGTGGCTTTGGTTCATCTGGACCAGGGGCCACCAACACAGTGCCCGCAGGCACCCGGTCGTCCATAGGTACTATGTGAGTTGCCCAAGACGCATGTTCTAAAAATAGCACTAATCATTAAAAATCAAAGAAAGAAAAGGGGGAAAAAGTTGTTAGTTAAATGTTTTTAAGTTAAATCACCACCTCTATGTGTATCACAGAGACACCCATTTGTTTTACTTGAATGAACCACACTCACACACAGCAGGTGAAAAGTTATCTCTGGCACTTTTACTTGTAAGGTCAGTTATCAGGACAGGTTATATAAACATACATAAAATGTATACACGAGAATCTGCAGCATGCTGCATCCTCCTCTCACTTTTAATCCCCGTATGAGCTTGACAGGGTTCACCACAGTTCAGTGGGTGTCCTCGAAGCCAGCTGTAGTCTCACATGGCACTCCTGGCCTTCACAGATACGATTCACGACATATCTTCAGAATAAGAGAGGGTTTTTGGAAACAGTTTGGTTGTTTAAGGGAATTAATGTTAAAATGATACATCCATAAACTTTAATGAAAAAAAAATTTCTGACAGCTTCCTCCTCCACTTGCACAAGCAGTGGTGTACAGTATGTACCACAAAATCCCACAATGTAGTGAAAACTCTGCGATACATAATTTACATAAACAGT
>JARVGS010001283.1:3823471-3836501 GCA_031762315.1 Hypsolebias antenori | reverse complement strand
CCCTGTGTTTTACCCATCACGAAGCTGTCAAAACACTCGTCCAGAAAATGCTCCAGGTCACTCACCGTCTCCTCGTCTAGTTTGTGTATGTATATATATTTTTTTTTTAATCAAGAGGCAGATATTAACACAAACAATATTTTATGTTATGTATTAATATATTTGCTTACCTTAATTTAATCGTTTTATTTTGTTTTACCTGTATCCTGCCATGAAAACACGCATCACAGCTCACCAAACCTCAGCCTCTCTTCACCAGGTGCCATCTAGTATTCTTAATTGAGTGGCCCATAGTTAGTCTCAAGACAAAATGAAATAATACATTTGAACAAATAACCAATAAACATAAACTAAACTTCCACATGCCCAACTGGATTAGTTAGTCAAATCTAAAAATTGTTTTTCAAACCTGACTCAAAACCAGTCCCCGTTGATTCCTGGGCGGAGTGTGGTGACAGGTCCTCCGTGGGAAAAACGCACAGTGTTGGTGCTGCAGACGTCCCTCTCGTGGAGTGGTGCGCTGCGGCTAGAAAGGTGCGCTTGTTAACCGATTTCCAAGATGAAAGCGAAAGTAAACACAAAAAAAATCCTTGTTTCTCTTCCAACGTATAATGTCTAACAGAATGGCATGAACTCAGCGTAGGTTGAATTCAGTGGTCCTCACTCAGGAAAGCCTTGACCTCTGCATAGGACAGCTCCTTCAGGGCCCGTCCCCCTCTCGCCACGCGCCAGCGGTGTTGGGACATCTCAGCTTCTATCTGCTCCCTCTTATCCACCTGCACATGCACGCTCAACTCCTGAAGTGCAGGTAAAGCCTCTGCAATGGTCGTGTAGATCTTCTCTTTGCCATCCATAATTATTTTAAGCTGCGCTGGATACAAGCATTTTGCTTTTTTGTTTTTAAGTTTTAACTGTTTGATTGCGACCCGCACAGACGCTTGCTTTTTCTGGAGCTCTGGGGAGTAATCATCGTCGAAGAAAATCTCCTTTCCTTCATGCAGAACTTTCTTCTGTGCCCACACCTGTTGTAGGACACTTTCTTTGACAGTAAAGTCCATGAATTTGACAAGCAGCGAGCGTGGGACTACAGTCGGGTTCTTGGGCTTTGCAGTGAGCACTCGATGTGCCCGTTCAATGTTGATGACATTGAGTTCAGCTGGGAGCTGGAGACTTCCCCGGAGTAGCTCCCCCACAAATGTCTTCACATCTCGACCTTCACATCCTTTGGGAACTCCATATATCCTTAAATTGTTTCTCCTCAATCTATTTTGCATATCGTCGCATTTGGCAGTCAGGGCCAACTCTCTATGGAGCAGGTATTGCAGCGCCCGCTATGGCTCCTCATGGTGTCCTCATTAGCACTGATGCGTTCCTCCGCCTCTCTAATTTTGTTATTTTATCACCCAGCTCTTTAAAATAAGTTTCCAACCTTGTCAAAGAGAGTTTGGTTTGAGTATGTCCCTCTAGATTCTCTCTTTTCAGTCTCTCCAGCTCGGCCATTATCTTAGACTCAGAGTCAGGTGCGCTAACACCTGCTGCTCCACCCGATGTAGCTTGTAGCGTTAGATGCTTCAAATGTTCACCTTTGTCCTTCATTTGTTCCTGTTTGTTTGAATCTTTGTTTCTTACAGATGATGCCATATTGTTTTTGTCAAAAATTGCTGAGTTTTGCGTTAGTTTTGTTAGGGAATCACCTTAAACAGACGGAGCCTGTCTTCTAGGGGCGGCCATGGTACAGTGGTAATGGCAGCCGACCCCCGATCGGAAGATTGGAGGTTTGAATCACGAGTTCCCACACCATGTGTCATTGTGTCCCTGGGCAAGACACTCAACCCCAAGTTGCTCCCGGTGGGACTGGCTGGTGCCTTGCATGGCAGACTACCGCCACCGGTGTATGAATGGGTGGATGGCTGGTGCTGTAAAGTGCCTTGGGGCCTCTTATAGGGGGCTGGAAGGCACTATATAAGTATGCTCCATTTACCATTTACCACATGTATATATATATATATATATATATATATATATATATATATATACATACAGTACACACACACACACCTAGAACTACAACATTATTTCATGTACATATAACCACACACCAAAATGAGAGTTGGCACCTCACTTATTTTTCAAGTTATCACATTAATGGATGGAGATTTTTTCTAATTCTCCCTTTTTGCTCCACGATGAGAGACAATAATCATGTTGTTTCTGCAGTTACACTCTGTGTTACAAACATTTAGTTAAATGAACATCCATCCCTATTAAATTGCTGAGACTTTTGTCAGAAGTTTGCACTGAAACTCATAACATGAGATATACCTATGATGCTCAAACTGCTGCAAATGCAGGAGATTTAAAAACAAGTGGCTCTAAGGTAAACTAAAACATGAAGAAAAACCCCATCGTGTTTGCAAATATATGACGTTTTTCTGTATTCTTCAGAAAAAAAAAACTAATGTTGAGTAAAAGTCTTTTTTCCAGCCAATCATGAGGCAAAGGTGACCCAGAAGGAGGAGATCCATGTTCCTCTGAATCTGTTCTTCTGAAGTCATGAAGATAAAGTTTAACTTACAGACACACAAGAGAAAGAAAAGCTATTGAAACAAAGAAGAAGAAAAAAATAGTGTGTATTAAAGGTGACAGAGCTTGTTTGGTCAGTGGGTTAGTTTGTATTTTTAGCTAAGCTTAGAAACCATTCAACTACACTTAGTCCTGGTGGGAAAAAAACAAACAAACAAACAAACAAATAAACACAAAAAAAACAGGATTAAGAACTGGTTAAAAGTAAGAGAACAAAATACCCTTGAATTTAAAAAAAAAAAAAAAAAAAAAAAAAAAAAAACAAAAAAAACAGGATAAAGAACTCGTTAAAAGTAAGAGAACAAAATACCCTTTAATTTAAAAAAAAAAACAGGATAAAGAACTCGTTAAAAGTAAGAGAACAAAATACCCTTTAATTTCTACCTTTGAAAACATAAACATGTTGTGTGTGTGTGTGTCCTTGTCCATTCTTGCTTGCTGGGTCAGAGTGGATTAATTAGATTTTGAAAACAAATTACCTCGGCTAATCATTCAATAAAGCCCACATGTGGATACTATCTTGAAGACTCAACCACCTCACCTGTCTCTCTTCTTAGAGTGAAAACAACGTGTGGTCAGCAGGGTAATGGCATCATATAAGCAGCACAGCAAGGTAATTAATCATAGAAATTAATTAAGTCATGAGAGTCTATCCCGCGATATACAGAACCTCTCCAAGATACAAATAAAATCCAAACAAAGCAGGAAGCAATAGCCACTCAGACGATTGTTACAAACATTTACCTGCTGCTGTTTTATCACCACAGCTGAACGTGAAGGATACTGTTGTAGCCTGGGTCTCTGTGTGTGGTAGTGTGTTTGTGTCTGTTAGCAAAATATTTCATGAACTGCTGGATGGATTTAATTGAAACGTTTAGAAAATACTTTTTAGAAATATTCTTCGAACAGTTAACTTTTGGCACCATCCTAAGCTTCAGAGTTGATTACAGATATTGAGCTAATGCATCATGTCAGACTGGCAGATTCGTGGTTAGCACTGTTGCCTCACAGCAGGAAAGTCCTGGGTTCAGTCCCCAGTTTGGATCTGGGCTCTATATGTGTGGAGTTTGTATGTTCTCCTCTTGTTTGCATGGGTTTACTCTGAGCACTCCGAATTCTTCCCACCATCCAATAACGTTTGGCTGCCTTCAGGCCCAGGCAGACCTGAAAACAGACAGCTGTGATCTCAGTAGGACTTGTCTGGTTAATTAAAGGTTAATAATCTATTGTGGTAGTTGCTGAGAGTAGTTAACACATATCGTGAGTGTAACATTTTTTGAGATCACACAGAACTTCATATTAAAAGTTTGACCAAAACATGTATAACACTGACATTTACAAAAGTGGGCGGTATGCGTTCTTTAATGAAATGGTAGGATTTTAACTTTAGATAATTTGTTATAAATAATAACTAGAGAAATTGTATTTCCTGCGAAAATGCAGTGTGGATGCTTATTGCTGAAGAACTTGATGAAAACCAGCTGAAATTAGCTAATAACATGCTGAAATGTACAAAGTTGCTGAAATGGTAGAACACGGCAAAGTCACCAGAAGAAAGAAGAAGAAGAAGAAAAAAAAACATATTTTCAGAATTAGGTTTAAATAAACAGAAAGGAGCACAAAAATTAGGAAATTAGCTTAGAATAGCTGAAATTAACCAGAAGTAGATGAAAAAATGGAAATATAGGAAATAGGAAATATAGGAAATTTTGTTTGAATTAGGTACATAAGGAGCAGATTTAATAAGATATTTTCTTCATCTGCTACCTTTCATTTTATATTTTACATACTGTATATGTATTTTTTTCTTTTCCAATTACATACATGTAATTGTTGTATTTAATTATTGTATAAAAATTGTATAAAATGAATAAATAAATAAAATAAATAAATAAATAACTGCTGGTTTTGGTAAAATAGTCAAATGACTTGAGGAATGGAAGTTTTCAGCACAGCTCTCTCCTCCCACCACTGCATTCGAATCAGGTTGACTGACTGGACCGCTGCAGCACCGTGGTTCTGTTCTGGTGCAGATCAGCTGCTGAGTTTGGGATCATGGTTCTGCTGGACTCAGTTTGGTTCAAACTTCAGTTGTTGGACTGCGTGAGTTCACGTTCCATTCAGTGACTGCAAAGAGCCCACACCATCAGCCCTCCACCACCGTGCTTCACAGCCACTGTGAAATGATGCTGTGCATCGTGGTTAAGACCTTCTCTTTGGTGTCGTTTTGTTCCAGGAGTCTTCAGGTTCATTCAGATGAAACGCCACGTTGTCTTTTTCAAGACGAGAGATTTTCTCCTGCAACCTGTGCTAAAAAGCCACACGTCTGTTTCTAACTGTTCTGACATGACCTTTGAACTTTAACCTTTGGCCTGTTAACTGAGGCCTGCAGCATCTGAGCTGGAGAGAGCATTGCACAGTCTGACCTTCAGGGTGAACTTGCTGTATGTCCACACGATTGGCCAATGCCACTCATGATGAATCTTCCTCACTGTTGAATATTGGACTTCAAACAGTTTGGAAATGACCTTTGACCCTTCCTAGATTGATTAGCAGCAACAGTTGCTGCTCTCAGCAGGTCATTGCTGATATCTTTCCTTCTTGACGTTGCGTAAGCATGTCTTTGGCTTTTATAGAGGAACTGCTCGTTGTCAGTTGATTAAGTTTCCTCAGCAGCACCTGGCTGCTCCTCGCCCTCTTTATTCATGTAGGAGCAGAAAGGATGGACTCATTTTACACAAACTATTCCTGCTTTGAGGCTTAATTTTAGCGACTAATGAAATGTTTTGTGGCGTTCAGCTGAGGTTGTATCGACTTCATTTCATTCATAATGAGACCTTGGACGAAACGGATCATTTTTATTGTAACAGAATGACTTTTCTATCTCATTAGAGTTTTTAATGGAGCTGAGCTGCAGCTGGTCGGGAGGTGAACTTCTTCAGTGTTCACAGAAACACAGCCAACATCAAGAAACTTGGTGGTTAAGCTGATTTCCACCTAAGATTCATTTAAATGCTCGAAGAGAAGAATTCAGCACATCTGTCACAACTGTAGTCTCCTTGATCAGACATGCCCTATGAAGTGCCCTTAAATTTACCTTAAGATTGTGATTCTGATTTAAAACTGTGGCTTCACTTTGCTTTGTTTAACCATTATCCTGCTGGTAAAGTGTTTTTATTTTTATTTTTGAGCAGGCAATGAAGTCCCTCCCACACCAAAAACCTTGTAAAATTCAAACTTTGAGGTTCACCTTTGGTTTGTATTTTACATCAAAATACAAATTAATTTTTACACAGCTTTGTGTTGCGTGTGTGGTGCTGAGAGACAGGACACAAAGTCAGGACAATGAGCATGAACTCACCACACACGTGGTTTCCACTCTCAATGGAAGATACAGCTTGTGACGTCTGTTCCTCTCTGAGCGTTGTGCTTTTACCGAGCTGACTTCTTCCTGCAGACGATGTCAGAACTGACCCAGTTCAACGAAGCAACACATTTTGTGATCCTTAGACGGCCCAGTGGTTTTACAGCAAATAAGACCTGCGGCCTGTTTTTAAAGTCTTAGATGTTTTATGCTCCTCCACAAATTAAAAAATCAACATTTGACGTTCTCACCCAAACAGGCCATTGAATGCATCACGCAGGGCCGGGAGCTGGAGAGGCCACGCACCTGCCCCAAGGAGGTGTACCTGCTGATGCAGGGCTGCTGGCAGAGGGAGCCCCAGCAGAGGATGGTCATCAAGGACATCCACCACCGCCTGCTGGAGCTGGTCAAAAACCCACCCATCTACCTGGATATCCTGGGCTGACGGCGCCAGGAGGTCCAATCAGTTTAATCAGCTCATAAACAAGTTGCCTTTTTCATTTAAAATATGTTTTTTTTGTCTCTGAACTGGGATACAGTTGTCACCCAGTGTGCTAATTTGTCCGCTTTATCGAACAACCGGTCGGAAGTGACCTTTTTGCCTTAATTTGTCCCTTTCCAGCTCAACTTTGAGTCCTGAGCCCTGTGACTCTCTGGAACAAACGTCAAATGTTTACCAAAGTGTTAAAAGATCGTCTGAGGCGGGATCCGCATGGAGGGGCGTGCATGGACGTGTTGGAGTGGCACAGCTGAGAACCCAGTTCCAGATGATGGCTCGTGTCCGCTTTGCAGCTGAGACAAGCCGCTGAACGTCGTCTTGCAGAGCGAGGTCTGCAAAACGCACTTCAAGGAAGGCTTTTAGTAAATGTAAATAAGATTGTCACAATAAAAGCTTGTTTTCCACGAGTCAAAGTTATAGGATTATTTTTCAAAACGAGAAAAATGGACAATTTGTTGCAGATTAGCAGAAAGCGTGTTTCCAGGAAGAAGTTCAAACAGGACGGTGTGTAAATGATCAGAGGCAGATTTTATTCACGGAGGAGCAAACGTCCAGCTGCTGCTGGTGAAAGAGGAAACATCTCACCTTTTTATGTACTAAAAAAAAAAAAAAAAGGCTGAACTTCTTAGTTTCAACATTTCACATGTTTACAATGTTCCAGTATGAGTAAAATATGTATTAATGAGATAAGCAAATGGTTGCTTTTGGTTTTATTTTTTACATTTTACACATCGTCCAACTTTTCATGGTTGGGACCGTGTATAAACGTCAGTGTTTACATTTATTACTGAGAGATAAAGCAGCAGTTTGACGTGCAGATCGCTCCGAAGCAGCTTCGCTCCAGATCGGTCATGTTCAACATGCGACTGTAGAAAACCTGCAGTGAAATCTGAAAAGGGAGCGGGCTGGGAGGTGAAAGCCTGAGATGGCTGGAGAGGCAACAGATGGGTTGAAGCGAGACTCCAGGAGGGGGGACAGATGGCTCTGAAAGTGAAACTGGAGCGAAAACCTCGGGACTGGACGGATCAGGTGTACAAACCACGGCTACGCCTTGTGTAGCTTCTGACTGTACATACTCTGTGTGATGGTTCAAATATCTCCCTTCATGTCTTGTTACTCCAGCACTTTCTATACTGTCTGCCTTTAAACAATAAACTTGATAATAAATTAAAAAGTTGGTCGACCCTTCATTGTTCCAGAGCCGCCTGTTTGGACGGGCTGCTCGGCAGACGCTTGTTGAAAAGGAATAATCAAGTTTCATGTCGCCTTACCGCTGGGCCTCCAGCAAACATCGCCACCGCCCTCCATCTCTCTGTATGCAGAGCCTCCAGGGGTTGTGAGTAATGCTATCATCCCTGTCCCAACACTTGGAGGCCTCGTGTCAGGCTCATTGTTTCTTCTAGCGTCTTACAAGCAGATTGAGGCCAGATAGCTCCGAACGCTCGGCACCCTTTGTGGTGCCGAGTTAATAAAAGCTCTCCAGCTCCGTCCTGCTTCCACGAGGAATACGAGGATAATAAGAGCTGGAAATGAGGCCTTTATTTATTTATTTTTTTTAATGGAAGTCCTATTAAAGCTGTGCAGCAGGAAACTTTCCTTTTCAGCCCTCCACCTCATCTTATAATGTACGCACACAGGATATTGATTTCTCCTGATAATTATTTCTTTTGTGGTAGTGGCAGAGCTGATTCATTGTGGCCTGAGTCTACTGCTAATAATGAAGCGCTCTGTGCTTCACAGGCCACTGTGTGAGGCTTCACAGTGGGAGAAGAAAGAAACCTAATGAATCAGGCCGAGTCACACAAAACTGCACTGCTTCAACACTGCTGCAACTTCTGCTCTGCTTCTAATTACATTTCTGCAATTTGGTGCCTTTAAAAAAAAAAAAAAAAAAAAAAAGTCCTCATGTTTTCAGCCTGAATATCTGCCTTCAAGTCAAGGCCATTCAACACCCGCTCCCCCACCAAAAAAACAAAAAACGAACAGTTCTGTGGCTCTTCATTTGTGGGAAATAAATTCATCTGAGCGCCAGATATTTAGGTTTTCCTGCACATGACCTCATCCACTGTTCAAACTGCCTGAGGCTCATTTCTTGACGAGTGAAAGCTCATGAGGGAGAAGAGCTGCAGCTTTTAAAGGCCCCTTTGTTGTGCTGCACTGCCCTCTGCTGGCCACTGAAGGTACCACTCAGGTGCTGCAGCAAGAAACTGCAAAATTAAGCGTTTTGTCCAACAAGAAACAACCCCAATTTATGCAATTTTAGCTTTTTTTAAACAACTAATTATTAATATAAAATTTTTTATTAGCTCTGACATGATCGCATGAATGCATCACTGTCAAAACTCACATTCTCAAAACTAAAGTTTGTTCAACAGGAAATAAATATTCATCTGCAGGTATTTATGAAGATTGTTGTTTCTGCACATCATGAATCAGGAATGTGAAATAATTCCACTTCCAAGAAGAACATTTGACAAAAGCTTTCATTTATTACACCGGTCTATTAGAAAAAAGTAGCAAAATACAAATTATGCACAACAAATGTATTTACACGGTTCAAGATTACTTTTTAAAAACAGAGCATTTAAACAAAACAAGGGTTTTGTAAAACATTTTTTTTAAAAAGCACCTCTTTATGTTTTTAACCAACTCAGCTCGAGCATCTTTTTCCTCCGCCTCATCGTATTCACTTTCTGTTGCACATTTTTCAAACATCCTTCAACATGTACCTTAAAAAAAAAAAAAAAAAAAACTTCACAAATGAGTGACGTCGAATCAAGAACTAATTCTGCACAAGCAGCTTTTGACAGTAACAGTGATCCGGTCAAAAGGTGAGATTTTGGTCCAGGTGATGCCGTTTGGGACGAGACGGGTTTTAGCAGAAGCTGCTGCGGGAAGAAACGGCAGCGGAGAAACGAGCGCTGCCGTTTGAGTCCGCAGCACAGAAAGCGGCGCTGCCAGGAATCAACAGGGTCCGAGTGAGGAACGCCGTAATGTGATCACTGCAGAGACGCTCCGGATCGATGCGCGCTCGGCAGGAGGGGAGCTCTGAGCCCAGCGAGGGCAAAAGCTGCTCCTTTGTGTGGATGATGCCACTTTTATTCTCCAACGTGAACCCTGAAGGCAACATGAAGTGCTCTGACACTCAAGTGTTTCTGCTCAGCCTTCCTCCAGCGCCCGACACGGACCTGGAACCACCTCACGTCCTTTACATCACCTACGCTTCCCCTTAAATCGACCTACAGACGGACGCAGCGCGTTAGCCGTGTGCTTCCTGCTGCTCAGGCGCACAAAGAGCCGGTGGACTGACATGCACGATTAAATGCTCTTGAACCTGCAGTGAACGCTGCAGCTGCTCTGAGCCGATGAGACACGGAGCTTTAAACACGCTCTGAGCTCAGCAGCGTCTGAAACTTATTTTATTCTCATTAGAGTTTAGGTGGAGCCCAAAACAAGTGGAAAAGAACTTTGTCCCATTTTCTTATCATTTTCAGTCTTTAATTGCATTATTATAAATATTTACACATACTACAAATAGAAATATGAACATCAACTATGCTTTTATTTCTAGGGTTTCATGATGGACACATTTTTATTTGAGACTGCAAGTTTCTTTAAAAATGGGGTGGGCAGGAATTTTTTTTTTTTTTTTTTTTTTTGCTGGAATAATTATATTAATCTAGTTTTTCCTAAATAAACTGAAAATTAAAAATAAGTTTGAATTAAACATGAACCTGTTTGTAATTATTGACATCAGCCGCTTGTTTTAGAGCTCAGTTAAGATCCAGTAAAACTTTCTTCAAGGACCAGAAGTTTTTCAAATGTTCTACATCTCACTTCTTAACAGTAAAATAAAGTTTAAATATGACACTGTTGACATTTCCCACTTGTTTTAAGGCACAATTATCTTTGTGTTAAAGTTGCTTTGGAAACACGACACAAGAAATTATTATTTTAGCGAGAATTTATGGAAATCAACCCCTTTTGTAACAAATACTCCACGGATTCTCACATTTGTTCCAAATAAAACATGAAGGTAAATATAAGTGTTTTATTTATTTGCTCAAAAACAAGTTTCTGCTTGTTTTAAGGCACGTTAGGGCTCTGTAAATATAAAATCTGACAATCCCCTAACAACAAAAAAAAAACTTATTCTGTTTATGCACCTAAAATAAGCAATAAATATAGAACTATATAAATATACGAGTTATTGATTTAGTGGTTAATGTAAACAGGAGTCACACAGGACCAGACACATTTACGCCTTAAAACACCATAAATGTTAACAAAACCCCAAACTATGATTAAATTCTCCCCATGTTTCTTGAAACCCCATCAAGAAAACAATTTAAAGTGTTTTAAACTTCCCAGGAAACGTCTGAATTTAAACAAAATCCAATTTGAAGCGCTGGTTTGTGTTTTCTTGTTGGGATTTGTGGAGCCCGCCGGGGTTGAGAACAGTTTTTACGATGAGCGGTCCGAAGCAAACCGCTCCCGACGCAGACTGTGGAAGACCTTTGGGGCGCAGGAGGCCGCCTCAGCGTTGCCATGGGAACAGGGTTATAAAAGTGCTGCCTGTCTTTTAATCACCGCCTCAGCAACACTTTCTTCTCCTCCCCTGTTGGGGGCGGATTGTGCGGCTTGTAATGAGGCAGGCAATCAGAAAAATAAAATAAATAAAGTCAAACGGAGCCGCACGGCTCTGAAAATCAATTCCCGTCTGCTCCAAGTGGAACGGACGGATGTTTAAGAGCCGGTGATCCAATCTGCACGACTTGACGTGGAGCGGTCGTCTGTGCTGCTGCACGCTTCTAATAAAACCTCAGAACTCGAGCGGATTTCTGCACATTTGAACCTGATCAGACGTGGAGGTCATCGGTAAGTGTGGCGTGTTGTGTCAGAAAGCTTCCTTCAACCCACAGCCTTCCAGAAAGCACCATGAAACAAACCCTTTGTTTCAGGCCCTCGTGCACAGATTCAATAAATGTGAGCGGGTCTTCAGCTTCTGAGCACAAAAAAAAAACCAGACAAAACTTAAAGCAGCGCCACTGGGAGCTGACAAACAGCTAAACCTTTCCTCAGGAGAGGGAATCAGTTTTTATGTTGGAGTGGGGGGGGGTCCCTTACTGCTCCTTGCCCTCGCAGGCTTCGGCGTGCGGCTGGATGGAGGCGGAGCTAGGTTTCCATAGCAGCGGCGTGCTGAAGATGGCGATGACGCCCAGGTTGAGGACGAGGCTGACCACGAGCGCACCGATGGTCCCGAGGAAGGACGGCATCACCTCGTGAGACTGGAGCCACGCCCTCCGTGACGTCATGTCGGCGATGACCCCCTCCATCTGGAAGTGGGTTCCCACCACGGCGCAGATGTGGAAGAGCTGATGGCTGTGGCCTTCATGAAGACAAAGCAGGTTTCTGGGTCAGAACTCATCACATCTAAGTGTTTTTTTAATTTTTTTATTTTACGTCTTGAAGGTCATTTTGTCACAGGGACACCAACAAGTACAGATGTAGTTACAGTTTGGTGTGAAACATCAGCAGCCTTCTTAGTCAAACTGTCAAAAAACTCCATGACTGGAACTTTAATTCTGTATCTGGAGCTCAGAAAGAGGTTTGTAACGGCTTTATTTTATTTCTTTTATCAACAAAACTCACCACAAAGGACCATTTCAGGTTCAAGTTTACTGACTCTAAAAATATTTCCGCCCCGGCCTCGATCAATTTACTCTCTCACAGGATTTACTTTTCTTTCAGTCAAAACGGACACAACAAAACCAAACATCTTAAAGTCTCCATTCCTTACATTACATGAAAAGAAGTGGAAATACAGTATTAGGAACTATGAGGGGAGAAATAAACAAACAAACAAACAAACAAACACGATTTTGATGTTTAATTTCTAAAATCAAGTATAAAACAATAAAATAAAAATACCTAAACTAAAACTAATGAATTTTTCTGCTCTGAATCATCTAAAAGAGATAAAAAGCTTCAAGATCGTCTGAAACAAGCTCCGTGTTTATTTATTACAGAGAAAAAAGTTCATTTAAAAAAAGAGTTGATTAAACAAATGAGTTACAAAGAATGCGTCATCCAGAGATGGGCACAGCTAATAAAAAGTTAGCTTTGCCAACGCTAAACTGCTAAGCAGAGTGATGAAGTCAATGTGTGTGGCTGTTTACGATGTTTCTGGCCGTTTACGATGTTTCTGGCCTTTTACGATGTTTCTGGCCTTTTACGATGTTTGTGGCCGTTTACAATGTTTCTGGCCGTTTACAATGTTTCTGGCCGTTTACAATGTTTCTGGCCGTTTACGATGTTTCTGGCCGTTTACGATGTTTCTGGCCGTTTACGATGTTTCTGGCCATTTACGATGTTTCTGGCCATTTACGGCATTTCTGGCCATTTACGCCATTTCTGTCAGTTTAACGATGTTTCAGGCCGTTTGCTATGTTTCTGGCTGTTTACTATGTTCCTGGCAGTTTAACGATGTTTCTGACAGTTTAACTATGTTTCTGGCCGTTTACGGTGTTTCTGGCCGTTTACGGTGTTTCTAGCAGTTTAACGGTGTTTCTGGCCGTTTACGG
>JARVGS010001283.1:3629386-3639768 GCA_031762315.1 Hypsolebias antenori | reverse complement strand
AGCTCTCCCCTCTCTGGCTCCCTCTTCGGTGTCTCCCTTCTGGATGCGGCCTTGCTGCTCTGTCCTTGTCAGCCATCTTCAGGCTGTTAAGAAAGGCATCATCTTCCCCACGACGTTTAAAATTCTTTACATTCTTGTCCTGCCAGCTTGGATTGCAGCTGCAAATCTCTGCAGGATTTTTCCTGCAATCTTAATTTAAGTATTTCCACCGGAGTTTCCATCATTTTGTCTGAAGACGCGTCTTAAGCTTGAGGCTGACGTTGGCAGTGGAGCCAACACACGTAGGCACAAATATAAGGATTAGCAAAGTGCTAATAATAACAACACAGTACATAATAAAGAAATACATCCATCTGTTCAACATTTGGGTTTGGTATGTTCACATTCATTTGTGGTGGTGGTGGGGGTGGGGGGTGTTGCACAAGTAACAAACGTCCTCGCGGTGTCCCTGTTATTCATTTGTTTCCTTAAGATTCCAACTGATTCACCTTACGGTTGTTTTATTTTATTCTTCCTGCTCTTACAAGAATTTGATGCTCTTGAACTGTGCTGGGAACCAAAGAACATGCAGAGGAGGTTTTTTCAGGAGACTTTGAGTGTTTGAAGTGAGTTTGCACGGAAAGCTTTTAAATAATTAGTGTCCAACTCGCTGGCGCAGTGGGAGTTTGAAAAGATCCATTAAATCGTTTTCGTTGGGTACGTCAATAATCGCTAATCGGGATATGCATGAGTACATTTAAAAAAAAAAAATATATATATATATATATATATATATACAGGTAGTCCTCAGGTTACGACGTAGATCCGTTCTCATGGCAGCGGCGTAAACCGAATTTGACGTAAGTCGGAACATACGTACATAATGCACCATATAGCACCATATAAATGTACAGTACTGTATTACCAAGTACTTAGCCTATCGTAACACAGTATCCTACATAATTATCAAAAAACACATACATTTGGGAGCCATAATGAAGAGGGAAAAAAAGAGTTAATTTCCTACGGGGATGCTGTTGAAGCAGTTTTCCTCCGTCCCTCCTCTGTATTCAGCATTGCGTTTACGTCGTAAAACCGCCGTCCATAAAACAGCTACTTTTCCACAGCTGCTGCCTCTTTCTGCCGGTCCAGCTTGGTCCAACAAGTTTAGTTTTGTTTTTTGAATGTCCAGAGGACCAGACTTAGCTTTTTTAGAGAGTACAGTGCAGTATTTCTCCGCCGCAATGTTTACAACATAAAACCGGAAACGGCGTAACTCGGCTTTTCAAAATAAAATTTCAAAATTTTTTTTTAATGGGAGATGCATTGTAACTACGAAACGTCGTAACTCGAGACCGTCGTAACCCGAGGACTACCTGTATATGTTTATATAACAACTATTTAAATAACAAACACGTACAGGGCTGTACCTCAGACAGTGTTTTAGATATTAAGTTAAATCTGGTGTGACAGTAGCTGAGAGTCATCCCCAGCACAAACTCTAAGTACTAAACAGGAGATTTATGTTAAAAACTTTTTTGCATGTGTGAAGCCAGTTTCTGGCAACTCCACCGCAGGTTGTCTTGAAACACGTCGACAAGGCGCTGTTTATACGACAGATCATGTTGGCAGGCCTCAGACTCATGAAGTATTTTGGATAAAAGGTGAAATGTTTCTTCCAAGAAGAATCATGATTTAACTTTGTTGTGATTTGTCAATAACTATTAGAGTCTGTTAACAAAATACATGAACCTCTGACAAATATAAGGAAACTCTTCTAAAGAAATCACTGAATGTACATCTACCTGCTCCAACTCAGCTGATTTTGAAGATTATCAAGTATAATTATAGTTATAAACTCAAGGCCCGCAGCCAAATCTGGTCCTTGCTAACATTTGATCAAAATTTTGAATGTGAAATATTTCTATTTTTTCTCATTTTGTTTAAATAACTGATAAACATTTAATTTAGTGCAGACTTCTGTTGACAGCTGGCTAACTTTGAAGCCAGAAAAAGGTAAAAAATTTTCAGTAATCTTTGATTTTCATGTGGAAAATGCACCAGATAACATCAAATTATTATAATTATCATTATTATCATTATTATTATTATTATTATTATTATTATTATTAAACTTTTATTTAACCAGGCAAATCCCATTCAGAACCATGGTAAAGATAATGGATGGATGGATGGATGGATGGATGGATGGATGGCCCCCTTTTGTAGCTGAATTTGACGACCCTGCCAAAGACCAGTCCTCACTGCGTGCATGTGAGATCACAAAATCTTGCTTGGTTCAAATTTCCTGACAAACACTAGCGTCATTTATCGTCATCACCTTGATTTAACCAGAATAAAATAAGCCTCGAGATCAAGACCTCTTTTTCAACTCCACTTGCAACATGTTTGCAGACGCAAGAGAAATATTGTTTGAAGTAGACAGCGGTGGGTTTGCTCTGACAAACACACAGCTGAAGAAATCTGGTGAGCATGGAGCAAAAAGAAGCTAAAGTTTTAGAAAATATGTGTGTTGACACCAAACTGGCCGGAGAAACAAAACTGGTACTTTAAAAGAGAGCTAATGTTTAGTTCTGACTGGATGTGCTGCCCCCAAATGGCCGATGTTAAAAATGGGTTTGACTGCAGGCTAATCTGGTCCAAACAGAACAAATGAATGACAAGAACAGCTTGAGGCCATTCAGGCTGTGGCCAGTAGCACTGCTGGCCTGTTCCAGCTGTGTAGCAGCCTTCTCTTCGGCCGCTCGAGCTCCCACTCGCTAACACTCACTCCCACAACTCATTTTAACTCCCGCATTCTCTGCTTGTGTTGCTCCTTCACTTACGCAACGTCCTTTAAAGTCCCCATTCTGTTTTTTGTGCTGATACATAGGCCCGTTGCAATAAACAATAAATTACTTAAATTGCATGATAAATGAGAATCATCCACCTCATTTTTTTTCCGTTTTTATCTGCATAAAGAAGCCGAGATCTTGTTTACTGATTTTGTTTATTTTTATTAAAAGTTTTGTGTGAAAAATGCTCAAACCACACTGAGCGTCCGCCATTTTGAGAACTGAAAAAACAGGAACGAGAGACAGCCCAGGTCACGTCAAGGGGCCTCCCTCCCATTTTTCTTACAGACACACTGCTCGCTCCCTCACCATCCATCCTTCGGTTCAAACAGTCTTATACTGCCATCCGGTGGTCAAAAAAAGGTACAACACCCCCACCAAATCAACCAACATTTCCTCTTAAATACGACAATAATGACTAATTATTGTCAAATTTCAAACGATATTATAATTTATTGCAATATTTGTGAGACAATTAATCGTCCGGCAAAATTTGTTTTCATGACAGGCCTACTGATATACAGCAAATCCTCAGTTTTTTGTGTCAATTCTGTGTGGAAATCAGGTCATCAACTCCAAAAACGTAAAAATCGACAGAATATTTAGTGTTTGTAGGATTCTCTGTGATTTTTTTTTTACAAAAGTTGTTAAAACCCATACTTTTCTCTAAATATATTTTGATTTTGGTTTCTTATGTTCCATCACTCATGTGATTTCTCCCAGAGCTCTTTCTCTTTTATTTTTCTCCAACTTTCCACTTTTCCTTCATTTGTCTTTAAACAGTTTGAAGAAAATCCAGGTGATGCTGCGTCCTCTTCCACTCGGGGTGCGCATAAACAAACACTGCGGGACACAGATGAGACCGTGGACACCTCTCTCTGTGATCCTGCTTCATTTGGAGGCGTCCGTGTGCTTCTCTTCATGTGGCTTTGGAGGTGATAATGTGCTAGGAGGAACGGGAGCTTTACCAGTCACCGCTATGAACTTTGGCCAGTTTTAAATGTTGGTGGTGACTAAATATATAGTGCTCAATATTTATTTAATTTGACATTTGTAGTATGACTGCAGCAATTTGCAACAACCAGGATACTGTATGTGTCGCTCATGTAAAAACATCTCGTTTTAACTCGTTTCCTCAAACTGTAGAATCCAAAACATCCAATTATATGGTTTGATCAGTGAAAATCAACAATAGTTTATTTTAAAAAACAAAAGATTGGTTAAATATTTGATTAATCAAAACCTTTTCTGTATTAAAGCTTGATTCCAGTAACCTCAGGTTGATAATTTGTTGTTAAAATTTGCCTTTGTATTCAGTAAAACTGCAGTGTGTTCTTTTATACTTTATGTTTTGCATGTGTTTGTATGTTTTCAGATTATGAATTGAAACAAATCTGAAATGTTGTTATGAATGTTTAACTCTAAAGCCAGTTTGTCGGCATGATTAAGGGCCAACCTTTGCCCACCCGGCTCCCACAGAACTTGACCTTGACATCTCTCTGCAGGTGGTAGACACACATGAAGGTGGCTTCCTGTAGCTTCTTTGGACTTGGTCCAAATGAGCCCGAGGAACCAAGTCCGGAGGTCCCTCCCAGGCCCAGCTGCAGGAGGATGTGCGAGTTTCTCTTTCCGGGTGAGGTGACCTGTTTTCCTTCCACGTCTTCCTTCATCAAGGTCTTTCAGTTGCTTGAATATGCCAAAAAAAAAAAAAAAAACTAAAACAAAAAAAAAAAGATTGGGCATTTCAATCTGCATCCACGTGAAAATGGTGTTTTACGAACCTCAAGATATTTTTAAAGTTTCTTATTGAAAATCAATTGAAACACCTTCCTTTGTTTTATCTGAGCAGCTAAAGTGCAGCCGTCATGAAAGCTTTATGCGCTTGCTTCACCGTTGCAGGTTTAACAAAAAGACCTGAAGCTGTCCACTTTGATCTATTTATGGGATTTTAAACAATTGATAAGTTCAATAGAAAAATCAAAGCAAACATTCCTGCTTTTTGCATTTTACCTTGTTTTTGAAGGCAACTTGATTTTATTTGATTTTATGACAGTAATTTTTTTTTATTATTTGCATTTTATAGCTGCTTATTGTGTGTACCTTGTGTTTTTTTCTAAAACAGGTCTCTCTTGTAAATCAGTCCTTGTGGCTCAATGAGACTAACGTGTATAAATAAAGGTTGGAAACAACTAAGCATAAAAGACCCAGTTTTTTTTCATTGCTGCTCCTGCATGCTCTGTTGTGCATTATGGGTTGTGTGAAATGTGCTCAGACTCCAGTAAAATGTGTATTTTACATGCCCCAATACAGAAATGTGTCCAAATTCATAGCTATGGTCAGATGTCAAACCTATGCAGAGGTTTTCACCTGGGTCAGTCTGTCCTGGGCCTTTGAGCAAAACATCTTTGAATGCTAAGAAAGCTCCTTTGAACGTGACCCTTAAATATTTAATAGAAATGTTTTATGATGCCACAACTTGCTGTTTAAGAACTTCCAGTATTTTTGTGTCAATAAAATCCCTGCTTGATGTCATTTCTTAATTGTTTTGTGTTTTTATGAAGAAAAGGCCTCTTTTGCTCCACGCCTCGATTCATTTGTTTTGCGACATTTGGCTCTTTTTTAGTGTCTCCATGTGGATGAAGACATTTCTAGAAATAGTGCCATGTTTGAGATTTTTTTCAAACAACAAATAAAATATCCTCTTGGAAAACTGCTTTACCCCTCTTGTCTGGATAGTTTGCCGTAGAAGACCAGATACCTGAACCCATGGGTGCATGGACGGATGGATGGATGGATGCAAGGATGAATGGATGGATATAAGGATGAATGAGTGGATGGATGTATGCATGTGTGGATGGAAGGATGGACAGATGGATGGATGCAGTCTTTTTTTTTTTTTACAAACTGTGCATAATCTTTTTCTGAGGCACCTGAAGCCAGATGGCTGAATGTTAGGATGAATGGATGGAAAAAATGAATGAAAGGATCGATGCAAGAATGGATGGATGTAAGGATGGATGGACGGATGGATGGATGCATGCACACATGGATGGATGGGTGCAAGGATGAATGTAAGGGTGAACGTATAAATGGACGCATGGATAGACAGATGGACGGATGAATTCAGATTATTTTCAAACAGTGTACAATCTCTTTCTGAGGCACCTGATGCCAGATGGATGCAAGGATGGATGGAAGAAAGAACAGATGGATGGAAGAATATATGGATGGACGGATAGATGGATGGATGAATGAATGTAAAGATGAATGTAAGGATGGATGGATGGATGCAGACTCTTTACAAACTTTCTGTGCACATCTAATCTGTTTCTGAGGCACCTGAGGTGAGACAAAGGAATCTCATCTCTGCAGGTATCAATAAGCAGAGAGCAGAGATGAAGACAGAAGAAGAATTGATGTCAGGGAGAGCTGAGAACTTGCTCATATCCTCTAGTTAAACTGCTGCTCGTGTAATTTCACTGAGAAATTTCATACACTGCATTAGACAAGAGCAACATTGCAAAGTAAGCCAATATGTTATCTGCTGCCATGATAATTGAATTTTTGGTTGCAGCAGTTTGAAAGTGTAATCAGAGGGTGCTCTGGTGTTGCACTCCTACAGTGACTGTTGAACCGTTTCAGTACACGCCTCTGGACATTACATCCCCATAAGCTGCCCGGCTAAATGCTTGAATAAAGACTGTTTTGGATCATTAATTCATGCAAATAAATCTATATCTTTATGCCCAATTTATGCAGGAAAGTAAACTTATAGCTGGTTTTAAAAAGGGCTCAGTTGTTATGGAGCTCCAGCTGCTTTAAGGACAATCCCTGTTCACCAGCAGCCTCCAGCCAGGCAGCCTGAGAGCGTCCGAGCCAACACATAGACTGAGAAACAGCTGTTTCCCAAGATCTGCAAACCTCACACTTCTGATTCATGAAATGCTCGTGCAGACAATGCACCTGACGGAGAAGTGACAACACATAATCATGCTGCTGTGTTTCCAACTTGGCAAGTTTCTGTGTTGCTTCTGTTTTCACGTTTTTATCTCCTTCACATCAGGCCCTTCATCCACACCTTTTTTTTTTTGTTTGTTTGGTTATTTTGTTTTTGTTTTTTTACAGATGGAGACATATTTTCATAAAATTTGAGTAATGTGAAACTGTGAATTATCTTCTGGCCCACTGGGAGACCAGTCATGGTGCTTGTCAATTTGATTTAACAACTGTCTACTTGTATCTGAGCCAGAACTTAAATGGAAAGAGAGCTATATATTTTCTAAAATAGTGTCATTGAAATGTGTGAAAACTACTGGTTTAACCCCAAAATATGCATTGATGGAACCCAAACTGGATAAAAAGAGTTATTTAGAATTGCTCTGAAATACAAAAATACATGTTTTCTATTACTTAATCATGGTCACATGACCATCTCCAGCAGGACGCCTGGACAGGTTGTCCGTCCATTACAAGCCAACTTGAAACAGTTAGAGACAGACAACCACTGGTGGCTTGGCATCAGAAGGCAACAGGACGTAAAGGCAACATCAACCAATGATGGGCAGCAGCAAGAGCAGAAGAGTGCTGACAGAGCCGGTTGTCGTCCATGTTGGTTTAACCTCAAACCGTCACCTTGAACTGTTAAACTGTCGACCGTGCGAGAGTTTGATGCTCGAGTTTGTTTGACAAATCATAAAGTGTGTGATCACTCAGATGCTGTCGTTACGTGTAAAATTCTTTGTCATACAAAAATCTTAGTGTCTTTTCAAAATCTGTAAAGACTGAAAGTTGTGTACCGTACTTGCCACTGTGCACGTTGCACCACCGTATACGTCGCTTCAGTCCAAATACGTCTAATAAAGAGGAAAAAAAACACAAATACGTGGCTTCGCCAAATAAGTTGCATCTGTTATGAGTCACTGCTGACACGTCGCGTTTGTTACGCGTAACAGCCCGGAAACGTGGGCCGAACCCGGAAATGTGGGCCGGTGTTGTGCCAAAAATCGATTGGCTGCCAAATGGCAGACATGGGAGTGTGCACAGGAAGACGTTAACAAAAATTTAACAAGAACAACACTTTAAAACATTGTTTGCTCAACATTATAGTAAAGGTGCGTCTCAGTTGAACTTTTCCTTAATAAATGCACTTTAATGGTTAGATCAGCTGCATTTCGCCTGGGCGCACAGCAAAATGTAGCTGATTTGGCGTTTGCTCCAGGAGTTCCAGAGCGAGACGAGTTTGTCACTAATAGCCACTTTTACCTATTAATGAGAGACTTGGCTTGCCATGTTAGTCGAGGGCCCTCTAGTGGCTGAAAATTGTAGTGTTTAATATTTTCCATGTCAGACTGAAATAAATTGTCAGATCTCAGCCAAAAATTGGTTATAAATACGAGAAAAAAAACAAATAAGTCACTTCAATGTATAAGTCGCAGGCATGCTAATTTATGCAAAAAGATGTGACTTATACAGCAAAAAATGCGGTAGTTTGTCTTCAGCTTAATCTGCATGTTTTTGGACTGTGGAAAGGAACTCGAGGACCAGGACCAAATGGGAAAAGAGAGAACGTGTGAACTCTTACACAGAGAGGCCCCAACTGAGTTTTAAACCCACAACCTTACGGATGTGAGGCAGGAATGCCAGCAATCACCTCAAATGAAAATTTTTACTTCAAAATTTGGACAGGGGTGCACAAATCCATGTCACCAAACTACAACACAGGAGATACTAAGGGGGTACATTTTTGATTAAAACAGGTTTAGTTCAAATCAAAATGTCATAAAAGTAAAAGTACAGTTTATTTAATTAAATCCTCCATAACTTTTGAAGGATGTAAGACACATAATGTTGTCTACATTGTAAAAGTTCTGCAGTTTGTTGAAAATGTTGAACAGATTTGGACTTTTGGAAATAGTTGCATATTTTTATAAATGAGATTGTTGTAATGCTCCAAATATGAACACTTTACTTGTTAAAGTTTAGAAATGTGAGGCTGATTCAGACTGCCATCATGGTGGGCTGATACACTTTAACAGGGGATGAAAAACAAACTTAGAAAGGTTACCATAAAAAAGCAACTATGTCATAGACTAAATAATAAACAGCGCTACAATGGGACACAAAGGGGAAATGCCTGATCAAAGTTTCCAAGACAGTGCTGTGCTTTAAGTATTAAACAAATGTCTTTGTTGAAGGGTTTTCATTTATCTGACTATGTTGATGTGTTATATAAATAATTGTTTTATACTTAGGGTTATTAATCGTCACAGTTTATACCAAAGGTAGAGGACTCAGTTACATAATTAGATGGCAGGGGGCGTTCAGACAAAAGCTCTTGCTCAGAGCATTACATAAAACAAAGAAGAAGAAAATTATTTTTTTAAAAGATGTCCACAGAAGCTGCAGAGCTAAACATCCATGCTGAAGTAAGCGTTTACGGTCTGTGCACGACTTCGTAACACTTGAAGCTGAGCTCAGCGGCTGAGCCACGACGCCGTCAGTGCAGCAGGAACTGCAAGTCACGCTTGTTGTGTCCTGACCCGCTGCCTGTTTTTGTTTCTCTCTTTTGTGTCACTCCTGCTGATTGAAAGCGGGTCGAGACAAGCTGTCCCTGAGAGATAAAGAACAATTATAGTCATCTGTCCTAAATCCAGAGATAGACTAGGAACTGTGTCATTGTCCCATTATCTAAAGGCATTGTCACTGAAACGTGTCACACACGACACACCTCAAGTCATGTTGCCTCAGCGCTGCACGACAAAAACAGCTGATGAACGGAGACAACGATGAGGACGAAAAGGAGCTGAAGTAAAGGGAAACTTTAAAACGGTTATCTATAAAAAGTGTGAAACGTCACTGAATGCAACTGGTCTGGTCTGGTGTTCCGCCTGGGTCATAAGAAGTGTGTGAATACATTGTCCATCCATCTCTGCAACCACCCAGGGAGTGACATTAGACTCAATGAGCTCTGAAAGAGCAAGTTTTACCCATGTTTGGTCTTTTTTAGAAACTGTTCATCTAAAAAAGTTTGAAAGCTCAATCATCAGGTGGATAATCACAAAAAAAAAGTTAAATCATGTCATATGGACAGTTTCTTTTTGGGAGAAATATTTTGTCTTTCATCGGGAAGACTTCGTCACTCTGAGGCCTGCCACCAAGATCTGTCTTATAAATAGCACCTCCTTGATGTGTTTCAAGCCAGTCCTCTCTGGAACACAAAGAAACCGACTTTGCAAATGCAAAACGGAAAACCATCCATCCAAAACAGTCAATCATCAGTGTGACAAATGTTTCAGGCCGGACGGGAATTCCACGGCAGGCTGGCTTGAAACACATCAGTGACGTGCCGTTTCAGTTTGATTCAGTTTATACAGCACCAAGTCACGACAGACATCATCTCAGGACACTGAACAGAAACATTCATATATGAAAATAATAATTTAACATTATTTATCTGAGGAGCAGCATTGACTTTAACTCCATCACAGAACTCTCATCTTGAGCAAGCGTGAAGGCGACAGTGGAAAGGAAAAACTCCCTCATGAGGAA
>JARVGS010001283.1:3493496-3504099 GCA_031762315.1 Hypsolebias antenori | reverse complement strand
GCTTGACCAGCTCAAAGTAAGAAATTAATATTTTTTATTTATCAATAAAATGTATTTTATTCATCAAAATGTACAGTGCTGTACATGTATGTGTTTTTTGAACATTATGTAGGGTATTGTGTTAAGATAGGTGGAGTGCTTGGTAACTCTACAGTACTGTACATGTACAGTATAAGTGGCGGCTTGTATGAACATCGGTTTACGTTCAAATCGGGTTACGGTCGGCCCTTAGGAACGGATCTCGTTCGTAAACCGAGGACCACCTGCATATTGTTTTTTGCAACATTTCTACATCCTTTCACATCAAATTATTAATAAATCAAGAACACATCAGGACAATCACTTCCAGTTGGAGGTATCTTCTCCGCTGCAGAGACACATCACTGAGTTACTCCACTCTCACAACAAAAGACGGACCAGGGACGACGCTCTTTGTGATGCATGCACACGCTGAGCACTGTCAAAACAGAACAGCAGAAACGACCCGTGATGTTTTTCTCTTAGTAAAATGTAAACAGATGCAGCCCAGATGTGATCTTCAGCCTTTAGGCTGGTGCATTTCTCAGATGCTGTTTAAACTGAGCTCAGACAGTAAACTTACTTTAACGTCTCCATCGTGTTAGACTCAGCTGAAGGTGAAGCTCACAGAGAAACTATCACATTTTGTCACAAGCTGAAGAAATGCAGCATTTTCTCTAAGTCGTTCAGTTTGTGACATGCATCGTGTACGTGCGATGATCCTGATGTGTTTTTGACGTGCATGCGTCAGAAGGCTGAAGCGTGTCACGGTGGCGTGTGTTGTCCTTTCATGTCATGTCGCTGCAGCACATCTGTGGCGTCGAGCAGCCTCATCTGGCCTCAGTTCTTCCATGAGCCTGTGGTCAGGTCTGAATGTCTGAATTTCTGTCACGTCTCCAGCTCGTCCAAAATGCTGCAGCTCGCCTCTTCACAGGAACTCGTAGGTTTGAGCATCTCACCAGTTTTGTCCTCCCTTCACTGGCTCCCTGTGCATGTCAGAATAGACTTTAAAATTCTCCTGTCGACCTTTAAGAGCCTCAATGACCTTGAACCTGCACGCCTTTCTGAGCTACTTCAACCATTTGTTCCTTCTCGGGCACTGAGATCATCTGACCAGTTGCTCTTGGTTAAAGATCAGAGGAGATCAGGCTTTTTCCGTCGTGGGCACTAAACTCTGAAACAATCAGCCCCAACATCAGACAGGACACTTCACTTCCTGTTTTTAACTCTCTTCTAAAAGCACACCTGTTTTCACCGTTCCGTTGTTTTTAATGTTTTTATTTTATACTTTTAATTACATCTTGTTATTATTCTTTAATTACTGTCTTGAACTTATTGTTAAGCACTGTGGTAACATCTGCTGTTTTAAATGTGCTTTATAAATAAATCTGACTCGACTCCTGTCAGCACTGTCCCCTCACCGTCTGTCTCCTGACTCTTCTTCTGTCTGTCCACGTGGGCAGGTCTCAGTCCGACACTGTTCACCTCGTTTCACATCTTCGTTATCCAGGTACATCCATCCATCCATCCATCCATCCATCCATCAGCTTTACCTGCTTCTTCCTTTTCAAGTTGCGGGGGTCACTGGTACTCATGTCCAGCCATCAGTGTGTGAGATGTGGGGGACCCCCTGGACAGGTCTCCAGTCCACCACAGGGACACAGAGACAAATAAGACAAACAACCATTCAGTCTCTCTCTCACCTAGGAACAATTTAGAGTCACCATCAGTCTAACATGCATGTTTTTGGTCTGTGGGAGGAAACCGGAGTACCTGGATTAAACCCACGCATGCACGGAGAGAGCATGCAAACTCCACCCAGAAAGGTCCCCAGCCAGGATTTGAACCAGCAACCTTCTTGCTGAGAGGCAACAGCTCTATCAACTGGGCCACTGTGCTGATAACAAAAGCAAATGATTAGCTAAAACATAAAAATAACAAAAAATGTCCGTTTAAAATCTAAAAGTAACAAAAAAAATCTAGTACATTAAGCCATATGTTAGCTTTATGCTTAGTTAGCATTAGTATAATTAGCATTAGCAATATTAACAATAGCAGCATTAGACGTACCGGTAGTAAACACGACGATAATGGAATCAGCTATAGCATAAGAAGAATTAGCATTAACAGTAATAATATTCATTAGTAGAATTAGCATTATTAGCATTAGCAGTTAGAAGAAAATGCTAAAGTAGATGTAAAAGAGAACGTTTTTAAAAGATTTAAAGTGATTTTAAGATTTTTATTTATTTATTTATTTCAAAACTTGTTAATGTAGATAAAAGTAGACTTGTAACAAAATTTGGAGAAAACAACTTGAGGGCAGAACCAGCTGAATGTTTTAAAATATGAACCAAGTGGTAACATTAAACGTACATACGGGACAAAACAGTAGTGAAAGCTGGCTCTGCATCTACACAACAAGTTGAAATGAGATGAGTCTGCAAGACTTGAATTATTAAATTAAACCTGCGACTCGTGAAGAAAGGTGCCATTGTCACTCTGGATCAACTGACAGCTGTTTTTTTATTGTATTTATTGTGAAACACTGTGGTGATGCGGCTCTTTGTTTGCAGGAGTTTGAGGTTTTAGCTCAAATCCGGCTCCTGCAGTCTTCCTGCAAAAACTGCATTTTCACAGCTGATGAGGCCTTCTTACAGTGGTATCACAGCGTGCCCACACTCACAGAGGAGCAGAGGTACTTTCTACAGTACAAACTAGAACAACTCACACATGTTTTCACTGTATTAAAAAACGTATGTTAGTTTTTTTTTAATTTTCAGTAGTTTCACTGACTGATGTCTACTTGCAGCTACAGACTGTCCAATGAAATCGAAGCTCCAGGTGAGCCGAGTCCTCGTGGCCTTCCTCCGACCGTCATCATCACCCAGTGCCCAAAGTGAGATACGCAGCGAACACACACGCATGAATTGCAACAAATAATGAGTCTGAAAATAGTTAGTTTTCAAATTAGTCACACAAGAACATTCTTGAATACAGTGATGTCAGTAGAAGTGTTTTAATATTGACGTTTTTACAATTACTAATGTGCTCAAAGCCAGTATGTTGCAATGCATTGTGGTCTAGATAGTTTCATGTCACCTCCTGGTTCGTTGAAATACACTCAGTCTACACAATGTCTAACTCTGGTTCAGCTGCTCTGCAGTCACGCAGATGTATCATTAGATTATATCAAGTATATTATTAGTTTTAGATTCAAATTGTATGTGCAGCTTGTTACTACTTGTGCATTTTGACATGTGCACATTACTGAACTGTTTATGCATTTATGCAGTGGAGGGCACAGCTAATCAAAACGTTAGCTTCGCTAACCACTAATTCGCCAACTTAAAAAAGTGCTTTGAGTTGCTAAACTAAACATATATTTTTTAAATGAGCTGAAGTGCTTATTTAACATCTAAACTCTAGATTGAACAAGCTATAAAATATGATTTAAAAAAAGTTAAATGTGTAGAAAATCTGGATGATTTTACTGTCTCTGATGTTTGTTTGTTTGTTTTTGTTTGTTTCCAGCCTGAGTGCCTCCCGGAGCAGCCTGGCTACAGACAGCGACAGTCTGTTTTACTTTCATTCACCCGTCAACAACTTTCTCTCCAAACTCACTAAAGTAACTCATTACAACTTGTTTTTATACTTTCAAACTATTGATGTTGTTTTCTCTTTTCATGCAGTTTTTTTTTAGCTGTTCATACATCAAAACTTTCAGCTCATTTATGATTTGCTGCAACTTTTGGTGATTTTTTGTGCTTTTCAGAATATTGAATTTTATTTTCACGTTTTTTTCTCCATGGAAACAAAATATATTCGATTACTTCAAAAACATTGCTTTTTTTTTTCCTTCAGCTTACTGGCCGTAGTTTTGTCTTCTTGTGCAAAATTTTAGCTGCCATTTTGCCACTTTTAGTAAGACTTTTGTTAAATTTAGCTTTTAGCTTCTCTTCAGCCTCTTTTATTTCCGAGCTAGGCTTTTTTTTTTTTTTTTTTAGGTTTTGCTTCTAGTCAGTATTTTGCTACTTTAAGCTGCCCTTTGATACTTTAATTTCAGCTAGCCTTTTGCTACTTTTACCCAGCATTTTAGCATTTTGCTTCTACAATCTTTGCTACTTTAACTGTTAATTATTTGCTAATTTTAGCTCTCCTTTTGGTACATTTAGTTTTTAGCTACCCTTCTGCTACTTTGACTACTTTCATTTTCTAGCTAAGCTTTTATATTCTTTAACTTCCAGTTAGTGTTTACTTTGAGCTATTTGCTACTTTTATTTTAGCTAGCCTTTTGCTACTTTTATCCAGCAATTTGGTACATTTAGCTTATTACTTTTGCTATTTTGGCTAGCTGTAAGCTACTTTTAGTTAAAAGTTAGGCTTTTGTGACTTTCAGATTCTAGCTAGTGCTTTGCTTCTCTTAGTAACCCTTTGCTAATTCTACTTTTAGCAAGTGTGTTAGATATTTTTAAGTTTTAGCTAGCCTTTGCTTTTTTTAGCTTATGGCTAGTGTCCTCCTTCCTTTAGCTTCAGGAACTAACAGTTGTTCTCAGCATTCTGCATTGTCCCCGTTCCTCCAGTAAGTCTTGTGAAAGGTCACATTTGCATTTATATGAGCTTATTTCACAGACGCTGCGCTCAGAACAGACTTTCATCTGAAAATTATCTCCATTCGAAAGGTCGTCTTTAAAATTACCCTTCTTCCTGTTGCAGCACATGAGGTCTCCGTCGGTCTCCTGCCTTGATGTGGACACGTCCCCTTCGACCAACGAGTCCACCCCCACCTCGCTGACTCCAGCCTCCCCCACAAAATCCCACCGCCGGTCGGCATCGTGCGGCAACAACCCCCAGAGCAGCATCCAGGGGTCGGGGCCCGACATGCGGATCATCAGGATACGGATGGACCTGCACGATGGAAACCTGTATCGAAGCATACTGGTACCAAACCCAAACTGGTTCTACTGTTACACCAGCAGGGAGACCTGAATGATCTTAGAGCTGTTCCCCTCCCTTTATTGGATCAGCACCAGATCTTCAGCAAAGGAGTCTGTATTTTATTACTGATGATCTCCTGTTTCCTCTCAGGTCACAAGCAACGATAAGACCCCCGCTGTGATCAGCTCGGCCTTGGAAAAGCACAATCAGGACCCCAAACAGGCATCCAGATATGAGCTCATCCAACTTCTGCCTGAAGGAAAAGGTACAAAAGGAACAAACGTGCCACATTTAAAGGTTAATGCGTTATAAAAAAAAAGGCCCTCATTAACAATCCTTTAGGAAACACAGTATGAAAATGATAGTTTATCACATAAAGTTCAGCAGACACAGGAAACGATAAAAAAAAGAGACAACACAGTCTGCATGCTGAGCTTAAAATAGACGGGTCCAAACAACAAGGTGATATTTACTGGAAGCAAAGTTGACAATAATGGAGCATTTCAAAATAAAGCTGTGGTGTTGAGTGATAAAACAGGAAGTTTTGGGATCCAAGTGAACCCTCACTTCAGACCTGATCACAATTAATAAAAGCTGACTTCTGGATGTGTTGATTTTAAGAAATGAAGCCTGACAAGAACCAAACACAAATTTATTTCTATGACCGAACAGTTTCCTATCACTTAAAAAGTGTCCAAACTTTGTTTGAGAAGATGGAAAAGGGTCAAAGTGTAGATTTATTTATTTTTAGGTAATTACAAACGATGACCTGAACATCCAACAGTACTCTGACTTTCATTTAAAAAAATAAACTATTAAAGTGTCTCTAATTCTTTTCTTGATGCAGAACTGGTCATTCCTGCAACAGGAAATGTGTTTTACGCCATGACATCAGCCAGCGTCGACTTCCTGTTGAGAAGGAAAGGCGGGAGCGCCGTGCTCGGCCTGCAGCCAATCAGCACCGAGACGAGCGCCACTTTTCCTCGAATCAAGGCCAAAGGAAGGAGACTGGTCCGGACTTTATTTTGACACCAACGTTGTCCTTCGTAGCAGTTTTTATTTTATTTTATCTGGACGTATGTGCACGTGAGGTTCTTTGTGCAAAACAAACCAAAAAAAAAAGAAAAACACCTGCCTTCCTTTTATGCTCGTACCAAATCTGTTCTGCCAAAAAATATCCAGAATAAGTTTAACGACAGATGTGATCATTGGAGTCGCCTGCAGCTGACGAACTGTCAGTTTTCTGATCAACTCAGAAAATTGGATTTATTGTGAAAACACTGAAGCATGCGAGACGTTTTGTACGCATTTCTATATTTTGTACGTCTGTGGGAGGTTTCGTTCACACCAGCAGCTCCAGGTGTTTGACAACTGATTCTATAGAAACCGTCAGAAACCTGCAGCACCTTTCGGAGCTCGGTGTTTGACGCGAACTGTGGTGACTCGGCATCAACATGGAGCTACGTTCGCTCAGATGTTTAACTGTGATCTGAACAGAACCGTTTGATTCTGCAGCGTTTTCTGCTTTTAACGCCATGTTTTAATTTCTATAAGCTGTTCCAGCTCGGCTGCGTGTTGTCCACCAGCACACGGGACGTTAACCAGCAGGTCCTCTAGTTCCTGCAAAGCTGAAAAGTGTCTTCAGCTGGCGCTCGAAGTTCATTTCCCTGCTGGGGGAGTGTGGAGGCAGCACTAAACTGCAAAAACAACGTGACTTCATGTAGCGACGAAAACCGATTAATGCAGATTTCAAGAAACATTTCAAGCACTTTAAAAAACACGAATGGCTTTCCTTCAGTCTAACAGTGTAATACTAAAAGACTAAAAATGTAATTTTAAGCACAAAGGTTGCCAGGTTGGAGGTTTTCAGCTGAGAGCAAAGCCTCAGCTTCTGTGTGAAAATGAAATGAGTCCTGTGACCTCTGGGTGCCGGACGTCCTTCTCAGGGCTGATGAGGCCTCCCGATCGGCCGAGGCGCTGGAGCTTACGGCACCAGGGAGAGGATTCTGGGTAATAACACTGTGTTCCTGCCTGTTCTAGTGCCTTTTTCTCCTGGGTGCTCACCTTTCATCAGAATATTCAGAGCAGACATGGAGGAAACGCCACACCCCCCATGTTGTGCTGTTTCACATCAAAGCTATTTATGCACTACAAACAGGATGTCTTATTTTGTGGTAATAAATTTACTTTTATATAAATTTTGTTGTTGTTCTGTGTCCAACTCCACTTACAGTTTTTGCAGCATTCCATAAAAAGCAATAAGAATTTAAAACCAACCAAATCTTAGCTAAAAGTAGCAAAAGTCTACCTAAAAGTTAATAGCAAAAGCTTTGACAAAAGTAGAAAAAGGCTAGCTTAGAGTAGCAACAACTAACTGATGAAAATATCAGAACTAAGTTAGGAGCATCAAAGGGCTACCTACAAGTATCAAGACTACAGAAAAGTAGCAAGACTGGCTAAAAATAAAACTAGCTAGAAGCTAAAAGTAGCAGAAGACTGGATAAGAATAGCTAAACTAGCTAGAAGCTAAACATAGCAAAAGATTAATTAAAAATAGCAAAAGACTGGCTAAAAGTAGCTAAGCTAGCCAGAAGCTAAAAGAAGCAAAAGGTTAGTTAAAAGTAACAAGACGGGCTAAAAATAGCAAAACAAGCTAGAAGCTTAAAGTAGCAAAAGGTTAGTTAAAAGTCGCAAAACTAGCTAGAATCTAAAAGTAGCAAAAAGTTAAAAGTAGACTGGCTAAAAGTAGCAAAGCTAGCTAGAAGCTAAAAGTAACCAGACTGTCTAAAAGTAGTGAAACTAGCTAGAAGCTAAAAGTAGCAAAGGGTTAGTTAAAAGTAGCAAGACTGGATAAAGTAGCAAAAACTAGCAAGAAGCTAAATGTAGCAAAGGTTCGTTAAAAGTAGCAAAAGACTGGCTAAAAGTAGCAAACGGTTAGTTAAAAGTAGCAAAACTAGCTAGAAGCTAAAAATAGCAAAAGGTTAGTTAAAAGTAACAACACTATCTAGAAGCTAAAAATGGCAAAAAGGTTAGCTAAAAGTAGCAAGACTGGCTAAAAGTAGCAAAGCTAGCTAGAAGCTAAAATAGCAAAAGGTTAGTTAAAAGTAGCAAGACTGGCTAAAAGTAGCAAAGCTAGCTAGAAGCTAAAATAGCAAAAGGTTAGTTAAAAGTAGCAGGACTGGCTAAAAGGAGCAAAACTAGCTAGAAGCTAAAAGTACCAAATTGTAAGTTAAAAGTAGTAAGACTGGCTAAAAGGAGCAAAACTAGCTAGAAGCTAAAAGTACCAAAAGGTTAGTTAAAAGTACCAAGACTGGCTAAAAGTAGCTAAACTAGCTAGAAGCTAAAAGTAGCAAAAGGTTAGTTAAAAGCAGCAAAACTAGCTAGAAGCTAAAAATAGCAAAAGGGTAGTTAAAAGTAACAAAACTATCTAGAAGCTAAAAATAGCAAAAGGTTAGTTAAAAGTAGCAAGACTGGCTAAAAGTAGCAAAACTAGCAAGAAGCTAAAAGTAGCAAAAGGTTAGTTAAAAGTAGCAAGACTGGCTAAAAGTAGCAAAACTAGCTAGAATGTAAAAGTACCAAAAGGTTAGTTAAAAGTACTAAGACTGGCTAAAAGTAGCAAAACTAGCTAGAAACTAAAAGTAGCAAAAGGTTAGTTAAAAGTAGCAAGACTGGCTAAAAGTAGCAAAGCTAGCTAGAAGCTAAAAGTAGCAAAAGGTTAGTTAAAAGTAGTAAGACTGGCTAAAAGTAGCAAAACTAGCTAGAAGCTAAAAGTAGCAAAAGGTTAGTAAAGTAGCAAGACTGGCTAAAAGTAGCAAAACTAGATAGAAGCTAAAAGTAGCAAAAGGTTAGTTAAAAGTAGCAAGACTGTCTAAAAGTAGCAAAACTAGATAGAAGCTAAAAGTAGCAAAAGGTTAATTAAAAGTACCAAGACTGGCTAAAAGTAGCAAAACTAGCTAGAAGCTAAAAGTGCAAAAGGTTAGTTAAAAGTACCAAGACTGGCTAAAAGTAGCAAAACTAGCTAGAAGCTAAAAGTAGCAAAAGGTTAGTTAAAAGTACCAAGACTGGCTAAAAGTAGCAAAGCTAGCTAGAAGCTAAATGTAGCAAAAGGTTAGTTAAAAATACCAAGACTGGCTAAAAGTAGCAAAGCTAGCTAGAAGCTAAATGTAGCAAAAGGTTAGTTAAAAGTAGCAAGACTTGCTAAAAGTAGCAAAACTAGCTAGAAGCTAAATGTAGCAAAAGGTTAGTTAAAAGTAGCAAGACGGCTAAAAGTAGCAAAACTAGCTAGAAGCTAAAAGTAGCAAAAGGTTAGTTAAAAGTAAAATATAGCAGTACAATAAAACATATACTGTTACACCACAAGAATAAGATGATATAACGGAGCAAACTTTAAAGAGAACAAAGTTTGTGAATGAGATGAAAGTATTCAGGAGATCGTAAAAAAAAAACATGGAAATAAGAGCATGAACGTTGGATCCTCATTAACATCAACAACAAAAAATGAACAGATTTCACTCAAACCTTTGCAGTAATTTTACTTTAACTGCAGTTGCCAGACATCCAGCTGGAGGAAAATCAAGGTGAGAATGAATGAATGTTGGGAAACGTGACACAAGCTGAAACTCTATAAAACACAAAAGTGTGAAAAAACACTTAGTGGTTCACTCAGTTAACCACTCACTGAGGAGCAAAGTGGTCCTCATGCCTCAGTGTTGTCAGACGTTAATTTAAATTCTGAATGTTGCAGAAAAACGTTATAGAAATTAAACCCAAAAAATCCGTCTGCCGGCTCAACTCTTCCTCAGAACATTCTGAAAACGACCGAGGCTCTCCGCTGTTCATAAGTGTTTTTCACTTCCTGCCTGTAAACACACATTTTCTTTTCAAAAGCCACTTTGAGCTTTTTGACTCTTCAAAACAAACCCATTTCTCATAAAACCTTCATTTTGCTGACAGATTTAATCACCCTGACCTCTCCAGCTGTAAAGTTCATTTTAAAAAACTAAAACTCAACAATCAAAACTGTTTCTGAGCATGAAACATTTTTTAGTGAAATGGTTTTTATTTAAACTAACGATTCTTTGATTTTCTCTATAAACGGCTGCTGTGACTGTTTGGTCATTTTGACTCAAATTTAATATAAAACAAACTGAAAACATGATCATGTTTGAACTCGGGTTTAATGACCTTCCTAAATAAGTTGCAACGTTTTAAAGTTGTACCATGAAAAGTTTCAGCACTTTCACTGAATGCACATTTTCCCTTCATAAAATAACATAAAGGAACAAAATATAGCAAAAAGAACTTACAGCTCATACAGCACATTTCAATATTTATATTAAAAAGATATAAATGCTAATCTGCAGCTTTTAAAACTGCAGGAGAAAAGTGAGTTTTGTGCAAATGTATAAAACTTTCAATAAAGACGTCTTATTAGTTTGTCATAAAACAAAATGGAACATGTTAGTACCCGTATATTACCTCACAGTGTATTAGTACCTGAGTATCTTACGATGAAGTCAGTAAACCTGGCTCCAGTATCACGCTCAACACAAACAAACTCCTGCAGAAACAAGTGATTTACAAACTGGATTCCAAAAAAGTTGGGACACTAAACAAATTGTGAATAAAAACTGAATGCAATGATGTG
>JARVGS010001283.1:3473482-3487608 GCA_031762315.1 Hypsolebias antenori | reverse complement strand
GGATGGATGGATGGATGGATGGATGGATGGATGGATGGATGGATGGATGGATGGATGGATGGATGGATGGAAATTTGTATGGATAGAAGGCTGGCTGGATTAGATGGATGGATAATTAGTTGGATGGATGAAAAATCAGATAGATGGATGGATGGATGGATGGATGGATGGATGGATGGATGGATGGATGGATGGATGATTTTAAAGCGACATCATTAACAAGCTTTATTAAACGTAATTTTCTTTCAGAAATCATGTCACGACCCAAACTGGCTGTTTTGCGGCCCACTGGGGGGCCCTGACCCCACGTTTGGGAACCTCAGCTGATGTCGTGACGTGATTCATTTCAAGCAAACCTTAAAGAAGACGCTGCAGGTGGATCTGAGAGCTGAACGCTTCTCACCTTTGGTGTGCCCCCCCCTGCTCCCCCTGGCGTCATCCCCTCTGCTCCTAAACTCGTCAGTCGGCCTCTGGTCGTTGTAAAGGACGTACGCCACATCAGACTTCTGTGAAAAGGTGAAGATTTATTTTAAATGACACTCCTCTACACATGTTAAACAACAACAAAGCGTTGAAACAAAGTAATTAAGTTATGATCGTTGTAGTTTTGATTGTTACAGCTCACTTAGCAACAGCCAGGACAAACCAACAGAAAATACAGAGAAACGTTTATTTTCACTTCTCCTTACAAGCTGCTTCAAGTGACATCAAGCGGAAACTGCAGACGTGGATTTAGAAAGGGCTTTGCATCACATTCAGCGTGTCATGAAAAGAGAACTCCTCTGAGCGCAGCTAAAAAGCAGAAGCAGGAAAAAGCACGTTCCTGTAGATCAACAACTCTGCTGGTGTTATGATTTTCAGCAGTGGACATTAGAACAGAACTAGAACCTTTCTAATAAAAGGCCACGCTAAAAGCTGCTGCAGCGTCAGAAAAACATGGACGAAACGTCACAAAAAAAGAAAAAAGAAACATTTGACAAACTGATTAACAGTAAGTTTTGATTTAAATCGCACTAAAAAAAACTTTAATGAGAAGTACTCTTTAACTTTAAAGCAAAGCGTGAATATAAAGCCTGAAAGAGTCGAAATAAACAGATTTAGGAATTTCTTGATGACATTTAGAGGCTGCTGCTGCAAAATGTTCAGCAAAGTACCAACAAAGAGCCAATAATTGTGTCCAGGGTACATAAACGTGTTTTCCTTTGTGTCTATCTCTAAAGTGAACAACTCTTACGTCAGGACATCTGCAGCAGAATGAGGTCTTTGAGACGCAAAAGAAAAACTCAAGTCTGCGTTCTCTTCAAAAAGATGCTGCCTGCAGACATTTTACTTGATGTGAAGTGAATGTTTGAATGTAAAGGAAGTGAAAATGGCATGATGATTCATTTCAGAAGAGCTCTGACCTTCACTTAGGTGGCTTGAAAATAAAGGATGTAAAATGAAGTCACACTTTTAGACTCTGTATGGAACATGTTGCAGATGAAAAGGAAACCTGATGAAAACGGACCTTTTCCTGCGAGTACAGCTGCCCCACCGTCCGGCCCAGAGCTCCCAGAGTGTCATTCACTGTCACCTTCCCCTCTGTCCAGCCTTCACTGCCTTTTTCAAGCAACAAATACATCTCGCCCTCTTCCGGAGGTTTGCTCATGCCTTCTTTAGGCAGTTTGTACAAATAAAACCTACCGTAATTTAAAGAGAGAGAAGAGTGATAAGGATTAAAAACTGCTGTGGTGTATTTATTTGGAATTGTATTGTCAATAAAGCAGATTACGCCAATATTTGCACAATATTTACCAATCAATGGCATCTCCCTTGTCGTTGTAACAGCTGATTGGTGAGGTGTCGCCCTCTAGTGGCAGGCAGGCAATTAACAGGAACAGAAGCATCTGAAACAAAAACAAAAAAAAACATAAATAAACAGCAGAACAGAAACTGTGCATGAGTCGAAACGTACATTAACCCTTCATCAAATGCACGACTGAGCTGTCAGTAACATTTTGAGAACAGATGCAGAAACATTTTGTAGCAAGGACAGTAAAATAAAAAAAAATTGAGTGGCAGTACAAAATAATCAGAAGCAAATGACTTCTAGGAGCCATTTTGAAGTTCTTTTATTTATATCCAGGATGCTTTTGTGTCTTTAATTTCAGAACAAATTTGCCACTGATTTCATCTTCACAGCTTCACCTCCACTCAGATCACTTCCGGGAAAACAAACCAATCATCTGCAGGATGGATGGGGCACCTCTCAGCCCCTGGTTTGGGTCGAACTGTTGTTTTCCTGTTTATTATTAGAGTTTATATAGTTTATAAGGTATTTTGTTGTTCAATCATTAAGCTTTCCACGCAAATTAAAAAAACAAACTGCACAAACTGTTAAGATTTAAGGCCCAAATGTTTCAGAAATGACCTGCGTGTCTGATCTATGTTTTTAGAGACAAAGTAAAATTAACAAACTCAGTCTGTTTAACACTAGAATCTAGCATGGCAAATGAAGCAAATGGCTTTATGGTCATAAACAACTTGATGCATTTAATTGCCACACATTTTATGGTTAAAGAGCACTTTACTCAAAATAAATGGAAACAACAAAACATCCAAAATTCATTCGAGGAAAGGAAATCACTGTTAAACAAATGTACAACTAACTTAACCAAAAACTGGAGTTCAAACCATGACCAACCGTAGCTAAATTATACTTTACCTTGGTTGGAACAAAGTTCGGTGAAAAAAGGTTTAAGTCAAATTTAAAAGTAAAAACAAAAACTCGCCTTTCACCAAGTGTCTTCAGCGATGCTTTGTCAATCAGAGTTTTAACTCACATGGTGAACATTTACTGAAATCCCCAAATTTAGTTTGTTTCTACATCCTTGTTTCGGTACCGAACTCCAACGGGGAGGGTCTATGGGGAGGGCGAACATGGGCGAAGGCGATGACGTCAAATACATGCGCCGCATTAAAAAAAAACAACGAATTAGATAGTGGGAAATTTAAAAAAAAATAGTCAAACAAATGACATTGAAAACATGCCTAATAGTGTGTAATTTTTTTTCAGTTTACGCTCACCGTTATGTGCTCGGTCCTGATCGAGAATTTAGTCGCGTGATCAGTGACGTCATGACCATACAAAAAGTTGTCTGACTGGTCCTTTGACTTTTAACACAGCACCATTATTAAAGGACTTAAAAACAAAAAGGCAATGAAAACCAACTCAGTTGTAGAAAAACTTAATGTGAATGTATCTATATAACCTGTAAATATATTATTTTGTATCTTTTTATACTTTTCTATCATTTTATAATTACATTGTTCTTTTCTACTATTACTTTTGTATAGGGGAGTGGTGGCGCAGAGGTTTAAGAAGGTGAGCTTGTGATCAGAAGATCGTCGGTTCAAGCCCCGGTACATCAAGAATATGGGTGGGATAAGTGAAGCAGTCACACGTCTCCACCCTCATCTGCCCTACTCTGGGCCCTTGAGCAAGGCCCTTAACCCCCACCATCTGCCTCCCCGGGCACCCTAGATAGCAGCTCTCTGCTCCACACAGAGGGCTGTGTTAGCTCGGTGGTCTGTGGTTGTATTAGGAAGGGCATCCGGTGTAACAACAATTGCCAAGTCGACTTAGTTCGCTGTGGTGACCCCTGATGAAGGGAGAAGCCAAAAGAAGAAAATACTGTATACTGTATATAAATGGAGCTTACTTATGTACTGTAGCGCCTTCCAGCCCCCTATGAGGGGCCCCAAGGCGCTTACAGCACCAGCCATCCACCCATTCACACACACATTCATACACCGGTGGCGGTAGTCTGCCATGCAAGGCGCCAGCCAGTACCACCGGGAGCAACTCGGGGTTGAGTGTCTTGCCCAGGGACACAACAACACATGGTGTGTGGGAACTCCGGATTCGAACCTCCAACCTTCCGATCGGGGGTCGGCTGCCACTTCTGAACTTGTTCATATACCCCTGGCAGACAATTGTTTGTAATGTGGATAATAAAAAAATAAATAAATATAAAAGTCTGGTCCTCTGTACATTAAAAAAAAAAAAACTAAACAAAACCAAAAAAAATTGTAGAAACATTTCGTTTCGGATAAAACCGTTTCTAAAATTTTTGTTTTAATTTGTTTTGTTTTCTTGAATGTCCAGAGGACCAGACTTAACTTTTTAGCTTTTTCTACCTGAATTATTGAGCATGCATCAGGATATTACCGTACAGTGTTTTTTTTTTTTGTTTTTTTTTTCCCCAACCTTTTATTTTAATGTTAGTGTATAAAAGGACTCACAAAAGTACGATGGAGCTTTAGGGCCACGCAAAAAAAAAAAAAAAAATTATTGCCATGCTAAAAAAAGGCATAAAATAACGATAATAAAGTTGTGTCCCTAAAGCCCCGTCGTACAAGAGACATGTTTTTTTAATAAAGAACACAAATGAGATACAGATAATCATATAAAAAGCACATAAAATGAAAAGTAAATAAAAGAAATTATATAAAAACAAAATAAAAACAAGCTACTGTTCATTATAAAGCAGTGTAAAATACTAAAAACAGGTTGGTTTTTGTAATGAACGTAACATACAATTATTACTATTATTTACTATAATTATTATATTATTATTTTATATTACTATATTTATGTTTATAAAACATGAATAAGATATAAGTTTGTTTAAAAAAAAAAAAAGGTAAAATTGTCCAGATGACAAGATTTAGGAATGTTTGAGCTTATAAATCTTTTTTTGAATAAATTTGTTAGATTTTCTCTTCTTTAAATTGCTTTTAAGCATTTATTATTTGTCATTTTGAGAGATGTAACAGATGCATCAAAGTAGGAAGGCTCTCCAATCACAAAATGAGACTACTGTATTCCATTGTTTTACATTTGTGTTTTCAATATTAGAACCGTTTTATTAAAAAGACTGTGATTTTACATTGAGTTGTATGTGTAGCAGAGTCCTATGAAACTAGAAACTCTGAGAAAATAAATCGTCTAAACATTTTTTTAATAATGGGTTGACTTTGTTTTTATAATTTGCAAGTAAAAATAAAAAAATACATTATCGGTACTCTGAATCAGAATAAACTGTAAAATTAAATTAAATAAATGGCAATAGTATGCTGACATGACATCTGCTCTGACTTTTTTTTTTTCTGATCAGGAACATGAAACTTTTTACTTCCACTGTGCATGTGACTAATAATAAAAAATACTGTACACTGTATTCTATTTGTATAGTTCTTAGAAAAACCTTTTGCACACTGCCGTTCTAAAAGTGGAACTTGAAGCTGGTGAAGCAGCCTGCTCGTCTTCCTGTTTCTTAACTTCAGTGAAATGTGCAGCTCCTTGTTTGTTGAAAGTTTGCTTCTTTGTACACCGTTCCTCTTTGCCAACAGCTTTGGTGTTGCTCAGAGAGCTGATGCCTCTGAGTTTGAGGAAGTGACAGCTTGTTGTTGCCACCTCTAACCTCCACCGTGCATCAGGAGGGTTTCCTCTGAGCTGAGTGGGCAAAACACACCAGAGCAAACAGCAGGTTTCCAGCAGGCCCCTGCAGCTGGTGACACAACAAGGTCTTTGTTGCTGTCTGCAGAGTTCAGAAGAAGCTGCGTGAACAACCGGATCAGGGTTCGTGATGAGTCAAACTTTATAAAACAGTAAATATGACAAAGATGCTTAAATTCTAGTAACAACGGTTACATGAAGCAGCTGTTTGGATGTCAGCATCATGTCATAAAATATCACTTTCTCTGTAAACTTCACAGCTAGTTCATTAATGTTTAACAACCTATTATTATGGGCGTATATGCGTGTACAGTGCTGTTTTATGATCTTGGATAAATATTGACCGTATTCTTCAGGGTTACTGTAAATGTACAAAAAAATCTACTGTAAAAATCAGGAAGTTGGAGATAACATGGAATCATTCCGTAAAACGTTGACATCTTTATCTTTGCCTTATTTGTTCCTTCAAAAGGGATTAAAGCATCTGCTGTTCCTGCAGAGTTTGATTTGTGTGCGACTGCGTGTTATGGAAAGACGCTGCGTCACAGGTTTGAGGGAATGTGGCTCAGCAAAAAAAAATTTAAAAAAAATAGTTGTTAATGATGAACAGAACCGGTTTCTCTAACCACACTGAGCGTCGACGCAGGGCTGCCTTCAATGATTTAGAAGCATCTGAATAAAGAAAACAAGCTTTAATAATTAGAATATGAGTAGAGGAAATATTAAACCTGTCTTTCAGGGGCGGTCATAGAAATATGCTGCCCCAGCCCCCCCGCAGCTGCCCCCCTTTTGAGTACTGTATTTTCTGCCATACACGTCACACTACCCTATAATTCGCATCAGTCCCAATACGTCTAATAAAGTGGAATTATCCACGTCGCTTCACCGGATAAGTCGCATCTATTATGTGTCACTGCAAAATTTATTGACTGCCAAATGGTAGACACGGGAGCATGCACGGGAGGACTTTAACAAGAATTTAACAAGATTAAGACTTAAAAAACAATTTTTTTTTTGGGCTTGAAATTATAGTAAATGTGTGTCTCAGTTGAACTTTTCCTTAATAAATGCACTTTGATGGTCAATTCAGCTGCATTTCAAAAGCTGATTCGCAGCTGCGGGAGCATGCAGAAGGACAACTCGCTGTGCATTTCCTCGAAATTTAGCAAGATAAATGCCTAAAAACAATTATTTGTTTGCTCAACATTATAGTAAAGGTGTGTCTCAGTTGAACTTTTCCTTAATAAATGCACTTTAACGGTCAAACCAGCTGCATTTCAAAAGTATTCACTGCCTCGGGGCACAGGGAGCGCGCAGAGGGAGGAAATCAGGAAGGAGGAACGCAGCAGATTTCTTCAAAATTTAACAAGAAAAACACCTAAAAACAATTATTTGTTTACTCGACATTATAGACTTTATTATTAATATTAAATTATTGTTATTATAGACATTATACTTTGTTGAACTTTTACTTAATAAATGCACTTTAATGGTAAAATTAGCTGCATTTCTCCGGGGCGGTGCAGTGAAATTAAGCTGATTTGACTGTTGCTCCAAGCGACCTAGATGAAGGTGGCCTGTATGGCAAACTGATTGTGTCATTAATAGCCACTTTTACCTATTACATGACACAATGGTCTGCCATAATGCTTGAGTGCCATCTAGCGGCTGAAAATGGTAGTGTTCGCTATTTTCAATCAGAATGAATGAAAACGTTCATATCTCAGCCAAAGATTGTTTATAAATTTGAGAGAGAAAAAAATCTATAAATAAGTTGCTTTAAGTCGCAGGGCATGCAAATTATGCAAAAAACTGGGACTTACAGAGCAAAAAATACAGTACTACCCTATTGTTTAGTGTAAATTATAATTTTCCCTCGTTATTTAGGATTAGCAGAACCTCAAACATAAGTAGATAATTGTTTTAGAACAATTAGTAAATAAAAAAAGCAAAAAACTTTATCAAATATTTTTATATCAATAAATATTAAACTTAAAGCTAGTAAACTTGAACAGAATTTTAAAAAAAAAATCCTCCGGAAAGCAAATGCGCGCAGATCAGAATGTAGGATTTCACAATGTTAATATACCTTTTTCGTTTTTAATTTAAATATAAATTAAAAGAGAACAGGACAAATTTAGTGAGTTAAGCTGTGACTGTGTTGGTTGTTATTTTGGCTGTAAAAAAATTTTTTAAAGTTTAAAATTTCTAATGATTCTATTACATGTTATAGTTCACAATGCTTTTTATTTAAATCCAGACATTCTGGTTTTGTTGACTGTCGGGTCTGAGAAAACAAGAACAAACTGAAACGCCCACGCCTTAACTACACATTTGGTTTATTCTGTAAGAAAATGATCAAATAGACGAAGCGCTGCACGAGCTTGAAGCTACAACGTCGCCAGCGTCCCTGTTCGATCACTTTACTGCACAAACAAGAACAACAGAGATCAGTCGACGGCCTCCTCCACAACAACGTCACAGGAACTCACTGCAAACATTCAGAACATCTGTTCAATGCATGACAGCCGATGTTAGTCAGGAGAAAAACATAAAAACTAAATAAAAGTAAATCTATTTTATCCTAATGTCACATTAAAAGCTCTGTTGCTCAAACATCCGTGTTTGTGCTGCAGTCTGAGTTATTTAACACTGATCAACACTCAGGAAGCACGAAAACTTTCCTACAAAGTAAAAAAAGAAAAATCAGGGTCAACAAATTGTCACACTAAAGCAAAAGGACAAAAATACTGCTTGGGTTTCTAATTTTGCGTCTCAGGTTTGCAGCAAGCATGGCAGCTCAGTCCTCTGTTCATCCATGCGCCCCCCCTGCACTCTCAGCAGCAGGGAGAAGAAGGCCTCGTCATCCGTGGGACCCGGAGCCCAGCTGCGCTGGTCCTCCAGCCTGCCCTGCGCCTGTGAGTCAGAGCGAAGGGAAAAGCAAAGCGAGGCATTTTAAATTAAAGACAACTTTGACACAAACAACACGGTGAAAATGATCAAAATACACAAAGTAAAGAAGCCCGAGCTGCTTACTTGAGTTGTTCGAATCATGTCGTACAGGTCGTCTTTTGGTACTGGAGCAGGAACCGGCTCAGGCTTTTTCACTATCGAGAGCTGCCTCAGGCTGCCTCTCAAACTTCTGGACTTTGGTTTTGGTGGTGCGGCCCTCCCCAGGTGCGCCCTCTGGTCGTCCAGTCGGCGGGCTTGTGCCGTTGCCACCAAGTCGAAAAACTCTTCTTTCTGCAGTGAAGTCATGGAGCAAAAAACAACTGGAAGGAGAGAGAAAAGCAGCGGTCAGTGACAGTGGTGGTTCAAGCGGGGGGCACAGGGGGGCCGCTACCACAGTTATAAAACAATATCTTTTCACCCCAGTTGTCACATTAATTGTAGGCTGGTTAACATAATTTAAAAGACTTTTTACAATGCTGAACATAAATAAGATCTGTTCAGAACGTCACTTTCTATTCACAGTCACAGTTTAGAGTTCACACACAGCTCTGCTGAACTTCAAAAGGCTTTCTATTAAAGTGGAGATGGTTTCAGAGCTAACTGCTCGTGCTTTTCTACTCTTGAATCACAACTTTCGTCAGCCCTAAAGCTTCCCAGGACTCAGGCAAACTGACAAATCTGAAAAAAAATATATATATATACTGTAATCTGATAAATGTGTCAATTTTATTTTTCCTGTTAAAAAAAATGACCGAAGTAGGTCTTCAAATAGAAACCACATTCAAACAATGTGCATCTCTGTTCTGAGACCCTTTAGTCTAAAACACGTTGCAAATATTTATTTGGGACAAAAGTATTTACTGTAATTTGTTTAATGAAATCAGTAATGTGTGTGACCTGTCATTAGCACAAATGAATAAATCCTCTCCGTTTTGTCCGTTTTTCAAAACTGAAGCCATGTTTTCATGCAAAACTGAAGCCAAGTTTTCATGCTAGTGAGAGCCGCCATGTTGTAGTTTTGAGTCTTGGGTCATGGACCTGTAACCGTGATACAAAAGTCTCGTCTACACACCCCCTCAAGTCAACAACTGACAGGCTGTCAGTCACATGACATCATTCTTCAAAGCTCAAATAATAGACTGAAACTAAACATACTGAAAAAACAATGAACAAACAGCAACAAAGAACTACACGAATCAAGCGAAACCAACACCTGAATGAATGATCTGGAGTGTCCCGTTAGTTTAGAGGTGGGTCTTAATGATTGTATTGGAGCCAGCCACTAGGGGGCGCACATCAGGGGTGGCTTCAACTTCTGATTTCCAGTTGTTGTTTTTTTTTAGTTTTAGTACATTAGGATTGTCTTAAAAGAGCTGGACTCATGCATATGTGGTTGCCAGGTCCTAGGAGGTTAATAATTGTTAGAGGAAAAACAACCGATCGCGAGCCTTTACTGAATCTGGGGAACATGAACTTGCTGATGTGTGTAATTTAGATAGACAGAGTCTGAATACATGAAATTAAGTCTAAAAATAAGCTTGTCCTTTGCAGGACAAGTTTAAAACTAAAACCAACACATAAAGCAACCTAAAAATGCAGTGTATGTTTTTTTCTTCCTGGTTGAAATGAGTCAGCACTGTGCTGTGGAAAGAGCTGAAACAGCTGCAGCAGTTTCATCACATCAGCCCGACCTCATGAGTCGTCCCCACCTCTGTTGACCGGTTTCCTGGTGTTGGGCTCCGAGTGGCACCTCCTCCTCCCCATCCCTTCCTCCAGGCTGAAGGAGCAGCGCTGATCGTTGAGACGTCTCCCCTCCTGCAACGTGCAGAGCAGCTCGAACAGCGCCTCCGGGAAGTCGGGGGTTAACCGGTGGGCCTGAGAGGACACGAGTAGGTGGCAAAAGAGCAGGAAAGAAAAAAGAAGTTTCTGACTGAGTGGCACAAAGTGGTTGTTGGCACAGCAGAAGAACCCACTCCCCCACAGGCTCCGAAACAAGACAAAAGTGACCTTTACCGTCACGAGACAGTTTTCCTCACATGGTGTGATCAAGTCAGAAGTGGCTGATAAGAAGCTCTTTGTTTACTGCGTGACCTACTAACTGACCACTGCTGATTTAACATCACGACAGCCAGAATAAACCAGAGCTCTGCAACGTCTGCACCCCCCCCCCCACCCCCCACCGCTACGTGCTTCAAATGGAAATAACACAACTCATCTGTGTTAGATCGATATAAACTTTTGTTTTTGTATATTATGAAATTAAGTCTAACAAACTGTTGACACTTATTAGTATTTTTACATGTCAGGAAAAAAAAGAAAGCTTTTATGTAGGAAAAACATCTTTTTGTTGTTTTTAGTATCCCACTTACTAACATTTACTAAATTATAAAGGCCTGTGCAAGTCATTTCTATGTTTGAGGGAAAACGTCCAACTTTAAAATAATAAAGCTTTACTGGCATCCTGATGAGTTATTAGAGATCTAATTATTAGGTCAGTTTGTCATATATTGCATTAATTAAAGTTATATTGCAGTAAAAAAGGCGAATGACTTTATCTCAGCTTAGAGTCATTTATTTCCTGAAGGTAAAGCTTTTATTTATAACTCTAATACTGGCCGTGTGCAAAGCTTTACTTTCTGTTCCTCCCCTCAGCAACTCGCCTCAAACGTGTTAAAAAAGTTGAATTTTCTGCTGAATTTTAGAGAATGGACCCGTTTAGTGACGGTGACAAACTGCCACTTCAGACGGAGCAGGGTGTATTTGTAGCATCTTTCTCTTTGACGTTTTATCCACACTGAATTAAATTAGACAGAAAGCTGCTCAAGCTTGCATTTTCCATTGCGGTTATGAATTTAAACATTTATATGTTTTAGGGATGCGCAAAATTATCGGCATGGTATCGGTATCGGCCGATGTTAGCAATAAAATTAAATATCGGACATCGGCCATTCCATCAAAATAACACCGATATAACGGGTGTTGTTTAAGTTCATTTTTTTATTTAAGAAACTGTCAAGTATACTATCTGTTAAAGCACCACTACTTAAGCGCTTTTCACTTGTGAACAGGTTGAGCTGAGATGTGTGAAAATATGCACTGTTCCAGAGTTGTCATTGTGTTAGAGAGTAAATGTCATGAATAAATTGGACGTTAAACATAATCCAAGTTGAAGTGTTGCTTCATTTTCAGCCTCTTTTCGGCGTCTGCACTTGGCAGCAGGCCAAACTGACAAAGACCACGTACCGGTAGAATAATGTCGTGTGTTAATCCCACAGCAGACAAAGCTATGTATTCTCTGTAAGTAGGTCTAAGAGGAAAATATCGGTGTTGGTATCGGTTATCGGCCAAAAACGTTTTAACATATCAACATATCGGACAAAAATCCAACATGGTGCATCCCTAATACGTTTCATGTTATTTTTAGTCAAAGTGACAAAACAGCCACAAACTGAAGACCCTCTGGGCTGAACAGAACAACCTACTAACCTTTTTTGCATCTTCCTCGTGTTTCTCTGCTCCCTTCGTTTGATGCCCAGAGGTCTCGAGTCTCTTTATTTCCACTCGGTGGTCTTCTTGTGGAACCTCTTCTTCTGCTGCTTCGCTGGGCTTTTCATTGGTCACTTCATGTGACTTCTCTTCACTTGCACTGTCTGTGTTCTGTTCTGCATCTTTTCTGCTCTGTGGTTTGTGCACCTCCTCGGCGATGTTCTGTCTGGATCTTTGCTCCCCTGAATCCATTTTACTCGCTACAGCTTCTTCGTTCCCGTCCTCTCCCGAGGGTTCCTCTTTCTTTTCGAGGGCAGAGTCTTCGCTGCAGCTTTTGGAAGCGACGTCGGTGCTGCCTGTTGTTGCCTCTCCCTCGGGGACACCCTCGCTTACATCTCCATCTTCTGTGATGATAAGAGGCTCCAGCAGCTCCAGCTCGGCACTTTCAACGTTACTTGCTGTAAAGTCCATTATTCTCTCTGTCAAGCCCTGACAGGAAGATAAGCACAAGCAGAAACAAAAATTATAGGTCAGAGAATAAACTTTAGGGTTCAAGTTTCGGTTGTTAACTATTTCAAAGATAGTTACAGATAGAACTCGTGTATTTCTTTTTTTTTTTTTTTTTTACAGACAGGTGACTCGACTGCTGAGGATCTTTGTTTTTCTCTCGGAGAAATGTGAGAAACCAGTCGAGCAGGTTTTAGAATGGTGGTTTCAGATGTTTAAGCAGAACATTCGACTACAAAACGTAAAGTTCAGTTGGCCGCACGACAACAATCACAAGACAAAATACAGATTTTTTTGGATTATACCTTCTTATGTTATATATCTAGCCCAAAATTGAACATATTTTTATGACAACACCCCCACAAGTGTTTAACTCTAATTACACAATAAATGTAAACTCATCCTTACCTTATATTCTGGACTTTAACTTCTTATATCGTCTCTTGAAGTCACTGCAGACTAGATACAGCATTTTTGGCTCATCACTTTGTCTTGTCAATAACTGTATGTTGAGAAAAGAAAAGTTGCTGTGAACAATTTCACATATTGACGTGACAAGCTCACCCCCTCTGTGTCTTTCTACCTTCTCTCACGCTCGTTTCTATTCTTCCTGTTCCTCTTGCGACAGCCCACCCCTATTTACTTGGCCCACATTTCACGGGCCATGCAATGACTGTGATGTAAAACAGGAAAAAAAAAAGGAAGCCCTGCCATGAATTTGCTTGTTTAGGTGCTCTCCTGAGAGAAAAAGCTTCTATAACCTGATGTGACTGTTGGAGCGGCTGTGAGCAGCTTTAACTGCTGCGAGTTTAAAGATGTCAGAGCGACTGCAACGTGTTGAAACAGGCGCTCACTTCATCTGACACTGCTGTGGTTTTGGCTCACATCCTGTTGACTTGACGCTAAAACGAGAAGTAGAAAGATGGGAGATTTCCAATCGACGAAAGAGATGTTTGTTTCATCTCAAAACCGCTGTTCGTGACCAGTTTTAAGAGTTTAGTGTAACAATAAACATGTGACTTCTAGGTTATTTAGTGTGGTTTTGACTCTTTGTGTTTTGTTGACATCAACACATTCTGAAAGTTTTTTTATTGCTTGCTGCTAAAGATGTAGCAATAATCAGAATAAGCTTTATTATCATTGTACTGAAATACAGTGAAATTATAATGGTAATGGTTTTATGTATGCATGCTTGTTTGTATCGTTAGCAAAATATCTTGTGAACCGCTTTATTGAAGCTGTCAGGAAATAAATGGGCTGACTCCTACAACTTAATTCAAGACCCAATCAGCCTCAGGTAACATGAAAATGTCTATATCGTGGTCAGTTTTGCAGATATTGAGCTAGAATTTGGTGTGGTAGTAGCTGACAGTCACTCAAAATATACTTTAAGTGCAACCAAATCAAGCAAGATTCTGCAATATTGCATGAATTGCACACATCCACTATCTTCACCCGCTCCGTCCTTTTTGGATCATGAGGGGCCACTGTTATCCATATCCAGCAGTCACTGTGTGAGAGGATAGGGTCACCCTGGACAGGTCTCCAGTCCATCACAGGGACACCCTGGACAGGTCTTCTTTTGTTTTTTTCTTGCCTTGCACTGATCGCAAGCGGCTGCTTCTTGCCTTTCCTCTACCTCTTCCCCTCTCCCTGCGTGGCCCTTTGTCTTGTCTGCAGT
>JARVGS010001283.1:3438868-3453268 GCA_031762315.1 Hypsolebias antenori | reverse complement strand
TTGTGTGATCTCCGGTTTACGTTCAAATCGGGTTACGTTCGGCCCGTAGGAACGGAACTCGATCGTAAACCGAGGACCACCTGTATTGTGTGGCAAAGTTTTCATCTCCAAGCATAAAAAAATACAGACATCTGTGTTAAAGATAACTTAAGATATGTTACATATTTAAAATGACACAAAAGCACAAACTGATGGAAATTTCTTTCAATAAATCTGCATTAAATGTATCAAAAGTCATTTTCTTTCAGCTGGACTCTGCCATTTCTGTAAAACTTGTTAAATATTTCAGCAGAAATCAGAACATGAGTTGTTTGAATTCAAATATACAGAATTTAAACGGATTTAGTCTCAGACAAAATTTACAACATCTCCCTCAAATAAAGACCAACGTGTGGGAAGAAAAGGAGCAAAGCTCATGGCTGTGTGCTGCAGGAACATAAATGTGTCCAAACGTCTCGTGATGTCCAGCTCGTCCCTTCAGTCTCTTCTCGCCTACAGGACGGTCTGTGTGGCGTCGGCGGCGCTGTTGCACCGCTCGCCGCCAGCTTTCTGCTCCATTGTTGTTGTTTGCTCTCTGCTCACAGCGGGCGGGCGTTCGGCTTGGACGGCGGCGTCCGGGGGAGGAGACGCCAACACCCTCTCGATGCGGTCGCCCGGCGCCGGCGGTCTGTCCGTCACGATCAGATAATTGGGCTCAGGCTGGTGGGAGCTGGAGCGACGCTGCAATGCATGCTGGGTGCAGGAAAAGGAGCGCTGCCTGGGGGCAGGCTGCGGCGACAGATAGTGAGGCGTCGTGGCTCGGGGGACGTCCTGACTCCTGTCGCGGTCCTCGTCTTCCGAGGTCACTTCCTGTAATGTGCTGATTGGCCGAGGGGGGCGGCCCATGATTCTCGGAGGGACGAGCGCCGTCGCTGATTGGTTCAGCTGCGGGCGCCAGTTCTGAGGGGAGGGGTACTGTAGTCGACCCATCGACCAATCACTGCCAGTCAAGACACAAAGGTTGTTGTGATACACAACCATTAGGATTCAGTTAATTACATTAATAATCAATACATAAATAAAATAAATAATTCAGTTAATGCCTGGAAACAGGACCGCATCGACAAAGAGCCAAATTATTTAACTGATCCGCTTTATCGTTTCTAAAACCCACATCAGATTATTTTAAATGTTAAGCAGCATGCATAAAAGGCCAAAGTTTTATTTTGAGTGCTTTTTATTGCGTAAATGATGAGTCAGTATTTAGGAATGCTGAGTCAGCCTTCACACTATACCAGGTAGTTGTCCTGTTTCTCTTTACTCTGTTGTTTTTTGGACTCATCAATGCTGCGTACTTTGTGCCTTTTTAACTATTCATATATCAAAACGTTTGTTTTGATCCAGATTTCTTGTGTTGGGACTTTTGTAACTTTGAATCCTTTCAAAAAGTTTAACTTTACTTACAAATAGTTCTTTCACAGAGATCTCCTTCACAAACATAAATCTGCTTGAGCAGTTCGCTCTTACGCTACTTTTAGCTTTTAATGAGCCATTTGCTGATTTAAGATTAGCCTTTTGCTAAATTTAGCTTTGAATTAACTTTTCAAAACTTTTAACTAGTTTAGCTACTTTTAGCTTCCAGCTTGTGTTTTGCTTTTTAAGTGTTTATCTTGCATTTTGCTACTTAAACATAGCATTTTGGATGGATGGATGGTTGGAAGCTAGCAGTTCGGTACTTGTAGCTAATAGCTTTCTACTTTTAGTTAGCATTTTGCTACTCTTAACAGTTAGCTAGTGTTTTGTTATTTTAGTTGACCTTTGTGGTATTTTAGAATTTTTGTTTTTGAAATTGTCTTTGTGTTTTAAAAATTGAAATGGATAAATTAAATAAATAAAAATAAATAAATAAAATATTTTTGGCTTTCAGATAGCTCTTTTTTTACTTTTAATTAATGTTTTGCTACTTTTATCTTTCAGTTTGTGTCCATATTGTTTTGTAATTAACTTTTAGCTTGTGTTTTTCTACCTTTAGTCTTTTTTGCTGCTTTAAACTAGCATTTTGCTACTTTTTCTTTTTAGCGTTGTTTGCTACTTTCAGCTAGACTAATTACTTTTAGCGTGTGGCTCTCATTTTGGCTTTCAGCTAATCTTTTATTACTTTTAGCTACTGTTGGGTGTTTGCTGCACATTGTGCTATTTTAGCTTGTTGCTCTAAAACCTTAGTGTTTCGTCAGCACGTTCTGACCGTTATGTCTTTCTGCTAAAAATAAACGTTTTAGTGAATCTTAAAACAATTTAACAAATTTTCAACATTTATTTCATGTCTTCTAAAACCTGCCTTTGTTCAGATGGATCAGAGTTTCTCCTCTAACGAGCGGTTTGTGGTGTTAAATCTATGAATGGATTAACGTTGGGAACGCTCACGTTTGCGGCTGTGGGCTCATGTCTCGATGGCCGACCATTCCAGAGAAGGAGGCGCTTCTTCCAGGCAGGCCCTGCGAGCCGACCCACGTCGAGTACATCAGCGCGTGCTCCTCCCACGTCATGTCGCTGACCGGGGGGATGGGGACGGGTCTTCTCTGCATCTGGTGAGCCAGCAGGAGCTCCAGGACCTGGTGGTGCATGGCTTCTCGGGCCACGTCCATCGGACGGCGACCTCTGCGGTCGTGAAGCTCCAGGTTGGCACCGTGAAGGAGGAGAAGCCTGGCGGTGTCGTAGCAGCCGTGCAGGGCAGAGAGGAAGAGTGCCGTCTCGCCCTGAGGAAAAAGATAATATACAAACTGGTTATAAAGTCACAGGAAAAGTCCAGCCTCTTGACAGTCTAATAAGGTTTTATGTCTCTGGACATAATAAAATAATCTGATCTAGAACTGAAAAAGGTTCAACTTTGTTGTCACTTGGCTGCAAATAATCTAGATGATGACAAATATGAATCTGATATGGTAGATCACAGCATCCTGGTAAATATTCATCTCAAACTGTGCATCTCCAAAGAAGCATCTTACTTGTTTGAGGATTAGTTGGCAAATAGGACAAAATGTGTACAGATGGCTGGAGAAAGCTCATGTTTTCTTAAAGTAGAAAAGGGCGTACCCCAGGGCTCTGTCTTGGGGCCCATCTTATTTTACTGTGCTGTGTGAAAATTTGCAAAATGCCTCCCACCACTCTTATGCCGATGATTGTGCAATTTACTGTTCAAGTTCAATTGCTCAGGTATTTTACATTTTTACGGGCTGCTTTTGATGAAGTGCAGATTTGACTTGAGCAACTAAAATTGTTTTAAAATGCTGATAAATCTAAAATATATATATATTTTTTTTCAAATTAATTTTTTCCCATTGGAGAATAATCCCTCTAATAAAAACTGCTCAAGGTAAAGTTCTCGAGAGGGTCTCCTGGGCTTAATTATCGACGAGGAGCTTTCTTTTGAACCTCATGTGGAACACCTAATCTCCAAATTAAGGGTGAAGCTCGGGTTCTTCTTTGGAAACAAATCATGTTTCTCCCTTAGAGCAAGAAAGCTTTTGATCACAGCTACTTTTTTTTTAACCAGTACATGACTATGTTGGTGATATGTGTGCTTCAAACAGTTGTCTACAGTCCTTGAATCCAGTGGAGCATTGTGCATTAAGATTTATCACTGGTTGGAGCTGCATCACTGTGATCTCTATCTTAAACCCATGTCTTCCATGTATAACAGGCGACATGTACATTGGATGACATACGTCTCCTATTGGCATGCTTCTGCACTATTTATGTACTTTTATTCAAAGAATGGACAGTAGCCTTACGTTCTAAGGACTGTTTGCATTTTTATGTTCCTTGCATACCAACAGAAAAAGGCAAGTAAGCTTTTAGCTTTTCTGCCCCCTCAGCTTGGAATGCCTTGCAAGCTGAATTAAAGCTGTCAGCACTTGTTACAGTAGATTTCTTGTCAACAGTGCCTGTGTTTTAGATCTTAAATTGTCAGTTTTAAATTATTATTATTACAGCCATTGCCCTTTACTGTTATATTGTATGTTTTTATATATTTCTAAGTCCTATTCTGTGTCTTGTTTGTTTTTATGACGTGCGCTACTGCCTTTTCTTGGCCAGGTCACCCTTGTAAAAGATCTTGATCTCAGTTGTTTTTTAATCTAGTTAAATAAAGGTTTAGTGATAAATAAATCAAAGTACCTTGTTGTCTTGGAGGTCCACAGCAGCCCCGTAACGGATGAGGGTCCTTGCCAGGGAGAGGTGGTTCACTGAGCATGCCCAGTGCAGGGCTGATCTCCCTGAGAGAGACGGTGTGAGCGAAGGGGAGGTGAGGGGGACAGAGAGGAGGGAGTCAGCCAGTGGACAACCATTACACAACAGAGTCGAGCCCAGATGGTGAAGAGTTGATGAAGAGGAGGAACGCCTCGAAGCCGGAGCCCAGAGGAGGTGAAGGAACATGAGGAAAGAAGAAACAAAGATCATGAAAGAAAGAAAGAAAGGAAGAAAGAAAGAAAAAAAGAAGCCCTGAAATGAAGCTGAAGCAAGAAAAAAGATGAGCCACAAAGCTAATGTCGATGGACCCCATGAGGACATTAACTTTGTTCTGAATCAGAGGAGGAGAGCAGGGGAGCTGGAGGAGGAGATGAAAAGAAGGGACACAAAAAGAGGACATGAGAGAGGCGGGGTAAGTTACGAGTTTCTCCAGGAGGCTTCACCAGGAGACAACATGCAATAAAGTCAGGTGTCGTTTAGACAGGTACAGGTGGAGGCCGGTTCAGCTCAGGCTGAAACATCTCAGACAATACGAGAGATTTCTAAATCTATAAAGCTTAAAAATGCATTTGAACAGATCAATCAATCTGATTGAATCTTCACAAAGAAACTCTGAATGTGGCTCTAAAGCAACGAAAGCAGGTTTTTTTATGCATCATTCTTTATAATGTCTTCTAAATAAAGTTTTGGTGCGAAGGTGAACATTCAGAACAAATCTGGAAGCTGAAGGAAAAGAAATGATGCCAAAATAACACCAACAACCAATAAATAAAACTATTACCAGTATGATCTGTGTTGTTGACTGGAACTCCTGCCTGCAGCAGCTCCAGGACCACCCGGTCCAGTCCGCTACGCACGGCTCGGATCAGAACCACAGACCCATCTGGACCGCACCACTCTGCCGACTGCCACATGACACAGTATTCATGTTTAAATTCAGCCTTTGGTCAAAAGTGTTGAATGATAAGAACTGCGTTTCAACATGTGGATTAAACTAAATAAAAATAATAAAGATTAAAAAAAGGGACTGACCTGCTGAGGAGGTCACTCCATTTTTATCTTTATTTTTGTTTATTTTATTTTATTATTCTTTATTTTAAAAGGGTGCTGACCTGCTGAGGAGGACTGAGCAGAGGAGGAGGCATGGCAGTCCTCTCCCATCCTCTAGGGGGCACTGTGGGCAAATACATTTTTTACTTTATTTATTAAGCAACACTTTTTAGAGATTCATACTTTGCTTTGTATGCCATAAATAAAGCATTTGAATATTAAATATTTTAGATTTAAAATACATGTACTCCAAAACCTTGTTAAACAGGACGTCTTTCAGTTTAGTAAAATGAACTTGAAGACTAGATCTAAGTTCAAACCACAAACAGAACTAAGTTTGATATCGGTCCAAAGACCTGAGGCCTATAAAAAGTTAAGGTTTTAAGATCATCGTGCACTAAACTCATGCGTCTGATTCTTGTTAATGAGATAAAAGTCACTATTCAACTGTTCCCTTACGCTGATGTAAAGGCCTGTGAGATGGAGGGGGGCCAGCTCGAAACTGTCTCTGCTCCGGGCTCCTGTGGTCACAGATGGAGGCGTCCTCTTGTCGCCTCGAGCATCTCATGTTGATGTCCTCCATTGAACTCTGGGTAAAATCGGTGTCACTTCCTGGATCCTGGTCCCTCCTGAGAGGCCTGAAAATCAAAACTAAATGTTAAAACAACAGCGTTTTTCCGAACTTTGTAAAATAAATCTTTGTTAAAGTCACGTTGTTTTTGATTTGTCTTATTTCCTTTTTCAATTATAAGTTTGTTTTCTGATATTTTTAACAAGTACTTTGCAACCTTAATTAGTTATATATTTATGTTAGGTAAAAATCTAAACCAAATACTCAAAATAAAATTTTAATCACTTTACAGGGTACAGAAAACTGAAGGTTTGAGGACAAAAAAAAGAATACATGTATGTTCTTAATTTATATCAACGTTTTCTAACTCCTCAGGGGAATCCAGAGCTTAGGAACCCACCAGTTATTGTAATTCAGAGCTACAAGCTCTTGAGTTTTATTATTGACTCATTTCTTACTGATCTTCAAGCAGATCAATTAAACACACAATCGATTATATCAAATTTTACCAAAGGGGGAAAAAACTAAAAATGAGCCATTTAGTCCATCTGGCATGGATTAGATTAAATTCGCAAATAAAATCCTTAAATATCTGACAGTTGAACCAACAAGTTTTAAGCTCAGCTTTGACAGACTACTGGAGCTCACCAGGGCTCTGTGCTCAGCCTCCTTAAGTTGTCTTCATATAAATGAGTAAATGCAGATGACACAACTCACACATCATTCATTTTCATCATGACAGAGATTTGCTTTCTCTCTTGAAATGCTGATGTAACTCCACAGCTGTTCTCCACAGTGACATCATTCCTCCTGTAGACATGACATCCTGTCAGAGCCGCTCCACTCACCGCATCCGAATGGCGTCCTCCCCCAGCGGTTCCCTCCTCCTCTTCCTCTCTGCTTCCTTGGCTTTCTTCTTCCTGAGGCTGATTTTATCTTTCTCCCTGCTGGACCGGACTCGCTCTTGGTGTGCCGTGTGCTGCATCCAGGCCTTCGTTTTGCTGTCCTCTTCATCAGTGGTGACTTTGGGTCGGTGTCTCGCCCTGACGCTTCCGCTGCTCTCTGCTTCTCGCCGCTGCCTCACCCTCCTCATCACGAAGACCACCAACAGGGGCAGCACAAGCAGAAGGCCAACCGCTATGGCGACTACAGCCCATATCCATGCAGGCGTCGGCTCTTTTAATGAAACAATAAAACAAATTATTCATTTTACCGCTGATGAGTAAATCATTTTTTCATTTCGTACTTTAAAGCAACATCAGTTTATTTATCACGATCACAAATGCGCAGCACTTCAGGATATGTTCTTAAAAACATTCGTAAATAATTTCTCGTAAACTTTTTATTGAAAAGTATTCACCCGTGTCAAATGATCTCGAAGTGTCAAAAGGTATAAATCATAACAGACCTCAGAATCAACACCTCTAAGTAGCTTGGGCTACCACCAAGCAAAGGACATCATGAAGACCAAGGAACTCGCCACACAGGTCAAATGCAAAGTTGTGGATAATTACAGATCAGGTTTGGGTTATCAAAATGATCACTGATAGCTGAACGTTAAACAGAGTTCATAAAATCCATTATTAGTAAATGAAAAGATGATGTCACTTCAACAAACCTGCAGAGAAAACTCACAGGCTGAGTGAGGAAGACATTAATCAAAGAAACACCCAGCAGGACAACAACAACCTGATGGAGTTGGGCAGCTCTTCTGCAAAGATGGAGTAACTGCCCATCACTAGCTGCACAGAGCTGCACTTCATGGAGGAGTGGCAGGAAAATACATTTATTTAAGGAAACAAAACAAAGCTGGAGGGTCTTTGTCAAACATGTGGAAGGAGGTGTTGTGGACAGATGAGACCAACATCAAGAACAACACCAAATCCACCACCTCATCATACTGAGAACACTATCACTACAGTGATGCATGGTGGCGGCTGCATTATGCTGTGGGGATGTTTTTCATCAGTGGGGACTGGGACACTGGTCCGAGTTAAAGGAAACATAGATGGAGCAAAATACAGAGAAACTCTTCCAGAGACTTGAGACTGGGACGGAGGTTTACCTTCCAGCAGGACAACAACTGCTGCTAATGGATAACTGTACTGGTTTAAGGAGAACCAGTTAAAGGTCCTGGAAAGGTCCAGTGAAAACCCAGATCCTGGTTTGATTTTAAAACTGCTGAACACAAACAGAACCTGTCCAGCGTGAAAGAGCTGCCGCAGTTTGGTCGTGAAGACGAGACCAAAAGTCCAGTTTCTGGAGACAAGCCTTAAGAAACTGGATGATGTAACTGATGCAAAAGTAATGTTGAATATTGCACTATTTTTCACTTTTATAAAACTTTGAATCACTTAAAACAATTATTTTCCATTTGACTCAACTAATCTGAAGTACCATTTTGTTGCTTTGAATCTAATTAAAAAAAAAACAGTTAAATTGGAGGTTATAAGGTAATAAAACAGAAAGGACACCACGAGGGGTCAATACTTCGCCTCATGTCACTAAAACCACATCAGCCTATCATCAGTTGGACTGAAGGCCTCAGTCACTAAAATAATCAACACTTTAATCATTTCCGTCAGAATGTGTACACCTTTTGATTCAGAGGTATAAATTGTGTTTCAGGTCTGAAAAAGTCACAGCCAGATGTTGCACAAAGTTTGGTTTGGATGAAACTTGAAGCTGGATGTGTGCCTGTCGAAGACAGGAAATGACACCGCCTACCTTTGACTTCCATTTCCTCCTCTCTGCTTCCTACTTCCTCTCGGACACCTCTAATGCTGATGATGGCCTTCAGCTCCGGGAGGGCGGGGAACGTGGAAGGCTTCAGCAGCATCACGGCTCGTAGGAAACTGGCAGCCTCGGTAGCGAACGGGAAACAAGTCGATGGTAACCGGGAGCACGGCCTATTGTCCACCTGGAGGAAAAGGAGCGAGCTAGGAAAGAGACAGAAGGACATTTTATGTAATAACAGGTAGTTTTTGTGGCCTGCCTCAAGTTAGCATGAGAATCTCTGCTTATTTACGCGTTTATTGACCAACAACATTTTAGTATGCCTTGCACTCTTTAATGGCATCCCACAAGGTTTTGTGTTCGGTCACCTTTAATTAGGGCAATGATGCAGTTGCTTATGTGGTTGTCGTTGCTTAAAACTTTGTATGAACCATTAGACAAACTTTATTGAAACTCTCAGAAAATTATAATTAGTTGCATCTACATGAAGAAATGACCCACAAAACTAGAGATTGTTTTGAATGGACAAAGCTCCCGGGATAGGAAATTAAACATGTTCATCTATGAAATAGAAGTTTAGTTGCTTAATGTTTTCATTATTTTATTTTTTTAGATTTGATATGTCCTGGCTGACTGAGAATATGCCCCAACAAAAGAAGAAAGGAAGAGAATACACGTTTGTGAAAGTTCACAGGAGTTCAACCTGGTCTGAGGCTCTGGTGTCACCAGAAGCAGAATTAAAGATCAAACTTGTCACAGACTTTCTCTAAACTCTGATCAATGGCCGTCATCTACCAAAACAGAACAAATTAAGTTGAAGTGAATAAAACTGTAGGAAAATCATGCAAGTTATGAAAAACATACTGATTCCTTGTGCCATAAATAATCCTTCTTTCTGTAAGGTGAACTTGAATTTGTTGCAATGTACTGCAAACGCACTGAAGCAGTCAAACTCCCTCTTTGATAACATAAAGCAAATACATGTATGGCCTGAACATACCTTCAGTCGTTTATATATATTTTAAATTTTAAGGGAAATCTGCACATATTTCCATCATATCTGGACTAAATAAATCTATTAAACACAAATATCTAGCAGATGCTTTATTTTGATAGTATTAAAAGTCTGAAAAAACAAAAACAGTCATTTGTTCAGGATTAATCTGACATTGTTGACAAAATTAAAAACTAATTTGAATTCTATGGGTGTTATGTGCGGACACATTTTGGGGTTTGGGGTTCACTAATTAGTGTTTAACTGTTTTAAAATGTGGCGTGTTCCACCTGCCCATAAATAGGCCGGCCTTCGGGAGCTCCGCCCTTCTTTCACACGCTCTCCCCTTTTGGGCCCATTCTGTGTTGACTGATGGCCACTCTTGCATTGTTTGGCTTCATTTGCCACCTTGCTTCATTCTCACCCAGAAATTGTAATTTTTGCTACTTTTTGTCTATATTTTTGTTGTAACTTTGGCCTGGTGGGACCAGTTGTCCTGTTTTTGCTTTTTCTTTTACAATAGGTGTTTTTTTTAAGGGTTTTGTAGTTTTAGTCCAGAACCAGCAGTGGCTTCGACGGCCCTGTACAGGGTTGGTCTTGTTGGTACCTTTTGTTTTGTTTGACCGGATCACCAGGTCCAGCTTTCTGTTAATACTTTGGATATATTTTTGTATGTCTTTCTGGTGGACACGGAAATTAGGGGTTCTTAATAATTATCTTCTTTTTCCCCACATGAAGCCTGTTTTGTTTAATAAATTGAAAGTTTGAACCCTTTCGTTTTGAGTCTGTGTTTATGTTTTTGGTGGACGTAACAATGGGCACATCACATTGTTAAACATTTTAGCTGTTCTATAGCTGCCTTGGACAGTAGCTACTTTAAATGTATCTTTTTTTTTTTTTAAAGCTCAGTACAGTTAAAAGAGTTTTTTACCCATTTGAGTCAGCAGAGGAGGAGTGAGCGAGCAGCTCAGCGAGCTCCTGGGGGCTGAAGTCGAACAGGTTCCTGCTGGCAGCGAGGCCCACGGAGCCCCTCAGCTTGAGCGGAGACTGGAGGAGGACGCTGAGTTTCCAGAGCAGAGGGCTGACGGAGGCGGAGACGTTTTGCTTTGGGATGTTAGTGTGGAGGAGCAGGGAGCCTTCAGCCCATATGGGGGTCTGGTCTTTGAAGCAGTCGCTGCCGTCCCAGCCGCAGGCGGCGTTGTTGCAGCCCTGGTCGCAGCGGCCGCTGGCGTAATAAGCCCGGCAGTACTCAGTGTGGCCCGGTCTGAGAGTCAGGATGAGGAGGGGGTTGTGTGAAAAAAATAAAAAACAGAATAAATGACGAGGTGAACAAAATATTCCACTTTAAAATCGACTTTTTTTATCAGGTTTTTCCAGAGAAGACTGCTTTAAACGTTTGGTACATTTGACAATAAAAATTATATTTGAGGTGAAAAATCAACTCAGCACGTCTGCAAACATTTGTTTTCTGACATTTGTGGGATGCGCTGGGATTTTACTTGCAGTAGCCCCGGTCCTTCAGGCAGTCGAAACCATCTCGAAGACACTCGGGCTCCATGCATTCTCTGTCGCACGACCTGTCTCCAAACTTGTCCTTGCACTTCACCCTGCACTGCCCCCACGGATCACCAGGCACAGCTGGAGAGACAGGAGCAGTTAGGCTACAACCAGACGGATTCCTTGTACGTTCAACTAAAAGTGTCTGTTTCTGCACATGCACTAATAAAAGTTGGGTTTGTTGCTGACGTTAAGCTCAGAAGCAGCTCAGCCCGCTCATTGTTCCAGACAATCAGCAGCTTTTCATCACAATGCAGGTCAGGCAGCGCAAGGTGGGCCCCGCTTCAGCCCGGCTAAAGGGAACAGGAAACAGGCCCGACACAAACAGGAAGTTTCCAGAAGAAGTGAATGGCTAAAGGAAATGGAGCGGGTCAGGAACTTGATAAAGGTCAAAGGTCGTCACTGAGGTGATGAGGAATGTGATGGAGTTGGACAATGGGCTTGGCAGGTGTTAGCAGAGCTGAAATTAGACATGTTTTAAACTTTGGTTTGACTTTCTGTTTTGGTTTTTCTCTGCTATGAAAAGAAAATACTCTGATTTTAAAGCAGGTATATTTGAAAAACTTATTTTTCACTTAGTCTTTAAAAAGAGTGTGTGAGAAAAACATTTCAGCTAAATTAACATTGGCTGGTAGTAACTTTAAGTAAACTACAAAAAGTTAAATTACAAAATGAGTGATTAAATGAGGTTTGTGGTTAAACAGGTTTTGAGGTTTATTTTATAAAATAGATTATTTGTTCAGACCCTACAAAGTTCTGAAAACCGAACAGCTGAGGATCTTCTGTTGGTAAAAAAAAAAAAAAAAAAAACCCACAAACGACTTGAATTTGGTGTGAAACTCACCTCGACACGTGCAGCTCAGTCCCAGCAGAACAAACGTCCTGAGAGCCAACATGCTCAGGTCAAGACCTGGTCTTCGGTCTGCTCGGAACCACCAGCTCCTCCAGAGTGATCTGCTCAAACCCTGAAGAACCATAAGAAGCTCTCATGAAGTCCAGATCTCCTCACTGCTGCCAGACGCCCAGCCCCACTCTGCTCGCTCGCTCCGGGCCCAGCGGATACGTGGACAACTTCCTGCCACTGTGTGGAAAAGAATAGGAAGGGCGATAACCCCTGTGTGCATGTGTATATGTGTGTATTTATATGTGTGTGTGTAGTACAAGTACTCAGGGAGCTGTTAGGTGAGCTGTGACTTCATGCTGCGTTTAAAAGAAAACAAACTCAAGGATTGTGACGAGGCCGCGTGGTTTGAATCTAAAGTTTGAAACATGCATTCCGCTAATTGTTCTTATTTATATTAAATATATATATATATATATATGTATATATATATATATATATATATATATATATATATACAGTATTTTAAAGTCATTCCAGAGCTTTCACTTGACGCGTGTTTGGAAGGTTGCAAAGCGAACTGAACTTGATCAAATAAAACTGAGTTTACTTCAGTAGTTCTTCACATACATTGACCTACATGAGGCTGGTCATGCAGCGAAACCAAGATGGAGAAATGGACGTGGCTCTGTCAGGACAATGAACAGCAGTGAATTATTGTTCAGCTGATCTGAGGCTGGAGCACCAACCAACCAACACGTTTACCGAGACGTTGCAGTCACCAAAACTGCTGCTTGCTGGTGATTTTCAAAACACCTTCCTGGTTGGCTCCTTGTCCCAGATCATCCAGAAGCTCATCGCACTGGTTTCTTGATGCACCACAAAAGAAAACGTGCACTTTGGGTAAATGTTCCAGGAACTCTTACTGGACTTTCTGCTCTGACAGGCAGAAATACGTGAGGTTGACAGGACGCACGTGCGCAGTCAGGCCAGTTTTCCACAGTCGGAATAAAATGATCAGATTAAGTGTTTACATGCACACCGTTCGGATTATGAATCGGCATAAACCAACACTCTCATTCGGATTACATATTCATTTGGATTACAAATTCATTTGGATTACAAATTCATTTGGATTGAGCTGACTCAGCAAAAAAATAATCGTTTACATGACACATTTTTATTCCAAATGGCCGTTCAATCTGATTACTTATGTCCATGTAAACATAGTGTTCTGCTCTGATATTCCAGTCTGGCTCTGTAACGAGGCGCACACGTTTCTTCCCTCTCCCTGTTCTCCTCCTGCTTTTTTGCTCTCGGTCTGTGTATCGGAGCGACTCCTATTTTTACACATCTTCTGAAACGAAAACTGCTGTTTTGGATCTGACCAACTGGACTTTTGACGCAAATGACAAAATCTATCAGCTGGATAGACTGTATATCTGGGATGTGGAACGTGATGTGTCTACCTCTGCTGTCGATCAATATAATAACATATAAGTGGATTAATGATAACAAGTTTCCTGTTTTTGGAATTGTCTGGATCCTGGTTTATCAACATAGAAAAAAGACGGTCAGAGCTAATTTGGACCTCGACAGGCTGCTGCCTATGTGAAGGTCTGGTTCGTGCTTTGAGGACTCAAAATCAGCTGATTAACGAGCCAAACCGTAAGATGGAAGTGATTTGAATTGCAGTCCACCTGCAGCTTTGGGACTCGTCAACATGAAAACGACATTGAAGAGGTTCGTAAGCACGGACCAGTAGAATGCACCCTGATCTGATCATTTCGGACCTTGGAAGTATCAGTACAGACTCGAGGCTGACGGAAAAATAGTCTGCCTGAATTTAATTAACAATTGTGGTTTATCTGAATCTGACTCCCTGGTTGGCCTCGAAACAGACCGACTTATCAGTTTCACCTGGGAAATGTGTAAACTAAGGAAAAGCTTAGTCTATTGCAAGAGGGCCGCTATCCTGCAGGATTGGACACCCCCTGGCCTAGGCAAAGTATCAAAGTCATTACATTATTTAATAAAGTTAATTTGTTCTATACATAGAGTGTTTTATTAACTTTTTGTCTCTGCAAGGTTGATATTCATCTCTCCAACAGTTTAAATCACAATTACACCCAAACGATTATGGTAAATATGCAGATTGGGCGATGATGTCTTCTGGTGACTTCTTGAGACTTTTAGGACGAGCAACCTTACTGAGGAGGTGGCAACCATGCTTAAACTTGGCAAAGATACTTAAAGAGGACATTATCATCAGGGCCAGGGAACCCTGGGCACTACATATATATATACAGGGAGTCCCCAGTATCCGGCCGAGTTCCGTTACACCGGATCGGCCGGATACCGATTCGGCCGGTTACCGGAACCGGCTCCCGGTGCGGCGAAAATCCAACATGGCGGCCGTCACGT
>JARVGS010001283.1:3414470-3426113 GCA_031762315.1 Hypsolebias antenori | reverse complement strand
TGGGTCCCGTTGTGTCCGGTGGGGCTAGCATTAGCATTAGCCCATGCGGCAGCTCGGTGTCGTCACTCCAAAAGGCTGGAGCTCGTGGTTCCTCCGGTCACGCTAAGCTGTTTGCTCCTTCATTCGGTCCACAGCGTCATTCCTTCGTCCCTCCGCAAGACCGCCATTCAGCTCCAGCTCATTTGTCCGCGCGCAGCAACCTCTAATTGGACACGGACGGTTCGAAGCTAGCTATGGCAGCCGGAGCTAAACACTGCCGTAAACTGGCGGAAACTGCCGGAAACTCGCTAAATCGGCTTAAAAATAATAAAAAATGATAATAATACGTTATTTATAAAGCCATTTAAAACAATTACAGCTGCAACAATGAGCTGTACACATGAAAAAGTACATAAAAAAATTAATTAATTTCCTATTTTTATTAATTATTAATTATGATGCGTTTGTAGGTCTGAGTTCCCCTAAGTCGGGAGCACCGTGACTCGAGGACTACCTGTATTTCCATTTGTGATAAAGCATTACTGCTTTTGTTGCTCAAACAGGAAACGGAAAGAATTGGGTTTGAGTTCCAGCCTGGCTTTAGGTGGAAAAGAGGGAAAGGCTGGTCTGTAGACAGACGGTGAATTAAAGAGTTTATTTCTTCACACTGTTTTCTGTTGTAGATGTGAGGATAATCAATGAGCTTGATTTTGTATCATTTGCATGGCCAAATTTGAAAAATTGTCTTTGTTTTTGTATTTTCTAATTACTTGTTTTTTATTTTATTTATATATATATAATTTTCAGTGGAAAGTTCTTACAAAGGTTTATTGTGGCAGAATTCTGTTTGGCTTAACAAAGGTCCAACAATAAACATTTTCTGTGAATTTTTTTTCCTTTATTCTCGTTCTATGGAATGAAAGATATAAAATAAAACAATGTATTTACAAAAACTGCTACAGAAGAATCTTTTAAGCTTTTTTTCCCCTTTGACTGGAACATTAGGGCAAGTTCTTAACAATTTCAAAAACAGTAAGTACACTCTGAAACTACGGCTCACTTTTGTTTTTTGTTTTGGTCAAGTTTAGAGTACAGTACTGTAAATGTAACTAGCTGAACATTTTAATAACTATGGACCTTTTTTGTATTTTGACTAAAGTATCTAAAGGAAAAAAAACACATCTATAGAAATTGCATTTCCTTTTCAAATATATTATGAATGCATATGGCTGAATTATTTTAGCTGAAAGCTGCTTTAAAAAGCTACATCAGTAGCTAAAATTTTGAAAGATGAAGCAAAACAAATATTAAATTAAGTAAAAAATTGTAAAATGATCAGAAAAATATTAATTAGCAAAAAAGAAGCTGATGAAAACAAAAAAAATTACGGAAATTAAAAAAAAAAAAAGAGAGAGAGAGAGAGACTAAAAGAAAATACATTAAACTTTGACATTAAATGTACAAGGGTCGTCTTCATTTGACAGACATCAATTGTAGCCAATCAAAACACAGTTTCTGCGTTGACGTCACCGGACATGTTCATCACTGTCACGTGACTGGTATTTATTCTGTGAAGCGGAAGCGGGTGGTCGCCATTTCATTTCGGACTTTTATTTCGATCGTATGAAGTGACAGCGCGGAAGAAAAGAAAAAAAAAAATTGGATACTAACGCTCAGCCCAATGGAAGCTGCAATCAATCCACACCACGACAGGTAATGTCGGAGGTAAATTTAAGCAAGGTAAAGGTATTTAATAGGTTTTTAATTTCCCCAAGGCACAAACGTCGAATCTGATGTTATATCGGCAGTTACCGTTAGCCTCCCATACAGAGCCAGTGGTTCTCTTGCAGAGTTAGCTAGCTGCCTAAATAACAGGCTATTAACTCTTTATCATTGCACAGCTCTGATTTAGCACATTTTATGTATTGTTTAGCCTTTTTTTTTTTTTTTTTTTAGCCTTCAGCTGAACGATAGCCGGTTGAGTTGAGGCAGATGGAGGCTTCAGCCCACCGGCTGTCTCAGCGGGCTGCTCCCCGTTAGCTCTTTCTGTCTGTCGGGTCATTCATTGCTTAAAACAGCCTGGTAATAGAACCATTCCGAGCTTTTATGCCACCTCGGCAAAGATAACTACAAATGATCATGTCTTAACGTGCGACCGTGCACACTTTTTAGGTTTTGTGGACGTCGCTAGCTCTGAAGGAACCGTTTTATTTAGTAGAATTTCTGTCCGAAATGGGTGGATGTGTAGCTTATTAGCTTAGTTAGCCGCGGCTGAGCCTCGGCTCCTGCTGGACCAACACAACAGCCCTGCTTCACTGCGACAACAATGCCGGATTGTTTTTTTTTTAAGTGCTCCGACGTTTTACAACGAATCGGTCGGACTTTTATGGGGATATTGTTCAGTTTTTGAGTTTTTTTTTTTTTTTTTTAATTTTGACGTTGTGAGTCGTGTGTGTTTACAAACAGCGGAGGCGGGGCGTTCAAACCACGCGATCTCCAGCTGCTGTTTTAAACCCAGCAGGTCCAGGTGAAGTGATACCCTTCAGTTGAACCAGGACTTGGTCCAATTGCAGGTTTAGATCAGCAGGAGTCAATTTAAGTCTCTCTGGTCAGGATGGCCACAGTACTAATAATAATAATTTAATAAAACAGAATTTCAGGCGTCAGGATGAAGTGAATGACAGGTGTCACCATGGCAACACTGCAAAGGAAAACAATCAAAACACACAGGTCTGTTGTGTTATCTGTAAAACACACACACACACACACATACACACAATCCTATTGCTGGTAAACTCAGAACTGTTTTGCTTTTTTTTTTCCCCTCAGGCTTTTTAAAAATTAATTAATTAATTTAGTGGACTGGCTTTTAGTTTATTTATTAACTTCTATTTAACCAGGCACATTTCATTAAGATTGTAGATGTTTTTTGCCTTGGTCCTGAAGGAAGTCTTAACATGTATGTTTTGGACTGTGGGAAGAAACCACAGTACCTGGAGCAAACATGAGAGGAACATGCAAACTCCACCCAGAAAGATCCCAGGTCCAAACTGAGGATTGAACCTAGGACCTTCTTGCTGTGAGGCAGCAGTGGTTAACTAAGCTGTCGTGCTGCACCGTGCAGCCCCACAGTTTCAGTTTGTGACCCCAAAAATAACCACAGAGACTTGTGACCCCAAATATTTTTGGTTGACTGCTCAAAGATGCTAATAAATTGAATTAATAGGGATATCATGACAACACGAAACATTAAATTCATAATATACATGTTTTTTAAACTTATGTTTTGATTTTTTTTTATATATACAATGATAGCAAATAAAAATAATTAAAAATGTTATCTGATTCATGGAGATCCTCCCAGCACCCTCAACTTGGTGTTTTGTGACCCACACTAGAGTCCCAACCTCATCTTTGGGAACTGCCGCTACTGTTGACAAATTTAAATTGATTCAATTTATTTATTTTTTAAATAAAATTTTAAGTTAACATACACTTAATTTTTAAATATTAAACTATATAGTTTTCACTGTATTTACTCTCCATTGACAAAAAGAATACCGTAGTTCCCCCCCACCACCACCACACTGGGTTGCTTTTATTAATCAGACCACATTTAGTGTGTGTGTGTGTGTGCGTGCGTGCTGTGGGGTGAGGTTTATTACTTCTTAATCTGGTTTGCGCCCAGTGGGAAATGAGATGTCTACACCCCTGAAGAACCTGCAGTTTGACATTGGGACGTCTCGGAGGCTCAATGTGTTGATGTTTGATTTATTTATTTTTTGCAGTAGATGTGTACAATAATATTAATCTCTCTGGAGAAAAGATGCATTGTTCCTAATTCGTCCACTGGCGTGTTTCCTTCGTTAGGCTCAAGGCAGATTGAAAAATAAATGCAAAATACAAATTAAAATGTCCTGATGCATGCTCAATAACCGAGGTAGATAAATCTAACAAGGCTGAGTTTATTTTATTTTGAACAAGGAAAGGACAAAGTTAGAACTGCCAGGCCAAAAGACAAATGCAGTTCATATCTAAACACCACAACGTTAGTGTTTTCAAGAAAAAATAACCACAAAATAAAGTGAAGTCAGTTGTTTTTAATACTATAGCCTGCAGGCAGAGTATACAACACATTCACAAACGTGCAGTTGTGTTGAAGTCTCATTCAAGGACAGACTGGATGGATGTGTTGTCTGCGTGAGGGAAAGTTTGGGTTACAAACAAAACCACATCTGTTCACACACAAGTATATGCAGTAATACACAAACATGCTTTACAAACTCACATTTTTGCAAATACATGAGTAATAAACCAATTTTTGTATAATATTTTTAAGAAAACAGAAAAAATATATATTTTTAATACTTTTTATTTCTTGCTTTTAGGACTGGTGTAGTTTTCTTAAAGTCATTTGTGTGTGTGTGTGTGTGTGTATGTGTGTGTGTTTTTAAACACTTTATTTATTAATAAGGATAAACGGGCACTCAATGGTACGAGTTGGGTGAACTCTGCCTCTTCTGACGTCTTGAAGTGATCGTTACATTTTTCTAAACCGTAGCAGGACTGAAGCCTTTTGCTCTCATATTTAACACTCTGAGTGTCCGTAGGGACATTTGTCCTGGACTCTTGTCCCAGTAATGCTAACTGTGTGGAGGAAAGCTCTTCAAACATCTACAGGATGTTCTTCAAGTACTACTTCACTGTAGTCAAACTTTTGTCCTGTTTTTGTGAGAACAAAAGTGGACTTTTTTATTTTAGTTTGATTTTCTTGAATAGTATTGAGTTTAACATTGTTTTTTTACTTTGATTCTCAGGTTTTGCTTGTTGTCAACCATTATTTTTGTGCACTTAAAATAAATCTTAAATAAATATAACAAACATAAAGGAAATTAATTCTCATTATAACCTTGTGTTCACTCACAAGCAGAATGTCAACTCAGAAATGTGTAAAAGGATTTCCTAATTTAAACCATGTTTGTTTTGAACGTTGTTATATTACTTTTTTGTTAGTTTTAGCTGATAGTTATGTTTGAGTGCTTGAGCCTTTATGATAAATTCACTTGTGTCCTGTTATTACTTTCATAAACTGCTTAAAAAAAGCTGCCTCCTGTATGTTTTGGAGACTTGCTGTCTTTGGAGCTCTATCCTTCACGTCTGTAAAAAATGGATGTCTGCTTGTGGAGGTCATTTCCATACCGTGGTGTTTCCCATGATGCTGCTAAAAGGAGCAGCTGACTGATGAAGTCTAGTTTCTGTTGACTGATGTCTGTGTTCATGTGGGTTATGAGGCTGGATTATGCAGAGTACGTTTGGAAATCTTTATTTGTATTGCAAGTTGCCTCTCTGTCATTTCTAGACAAAACAGACATATTTTTAATGTTTCTGTCTCTGTGTTCATCCTCTGGTCTTACTGCCTCCCTGACTTCAGCACCCTGGTTGGGCTGTCCAGTGGAATGATGAGCCAGCACTCCAGCTCAGGCAAACGCATTCGCAAACCCTCCCTGTTGTACGAGGACTTTGAGAGCCCGTCACTGCCGCACACCATGCCCCAAGCATCCCCTGCCCCTCCGCAGCCCCCGGTAAAGGATCCCATCCGTCCAGGCCGCATGACGAACCAGCTGCAGTACCTCCAGAAGACCCTGACAAAGTTTCTGTGGAAGCACCACTTCGCCTGGCCTTTCCGCGAGCCTGTGGATGCCTACAGACTTAACCTACCGGTGAGTTCCTTATTTCTGCTTAAACTTTCTGAACATTATGGTTTTGACATCAAGAAAAAATGTTGATACTTGAACAAATGATTCCATCCAGAAATCCTAACTGAAATGAAATACTGTCGTCATTTTTTTTTTTTTTTAGGATTATTATAAAATTATCAAACAACCAATGGATATGGGGACAATAAAGAAACGTTTAGAAAACAACTTTTACCAAAGTGCAAGCGAATGCATACAGGACTTCAACACGATGTTTACTAACTGCTACATCTACAACAAGGTAGGTTAAAGTTCAAAACAAAACTGTTCTTGTTCATCTTGTTTCTGTTTTTGTTACAAAGGCACTGCTCTCATGGTTCCTGCACAAAGTACTTAAAGAGGAACTTACCCCACTCTGAAACGATAGCTCCGCTCCAAGACAAGATTAAAAAATGCAAAGTATGTTCCAAGAGACATGTTGCTATGTTGCTTTGTTGCTATGGTAAGGGCTCACTTTTATCCTCACGCAGCAGAGGCTGTGACAACAGAGTGTCCAGACACGGCAGAGTGAGCAGTCATTGACCAATTGGAAAATTAGGCTGCAGTACCACAGTTCAACCCATAGAGGGAGTGTAAACACGTTTTTAGACCAAATATTGCAGATTTGAACAAATACCACAAAAACATGAAAATTAACACAGACATAGTGCTATACATTTTACACACATTCCAGGGAGTTTATCAGCTAAAAAAAGTTAATTTTGGGGTAAGTTCCTCTTTAAGTAGTAAGTACAGAAGTATTATTGATACAAAAAAAATAGGTTGAACCAACTCACTGTGTCTATAAAATGTTCCATGTGTTGACAATGACATGAGCCCACGTCATGTATCATTGGCAATGATACATGACATGAGCTTGTGTCACTGGACATCTTTAAGTGGGTATAATGAAATTCCCAAGCTTTTCTAGTGGGTATACTCCGTATATCTATGTATCACATAGACTACACCACTGGTTTACACAAATCCTGAAGAAAGATGATTGTGTGATTTGTTTATCCTGACAAGTTAATCCCCCCAAAATAGCAAGAAGTTATTGTAACTGTAAAATTGAGAAAATCCTGTTTAGACACAAAAACGTTGAACTATAAAAGTAGGTTTGCTCATATTTTAAGTGAAATCACACTTTTAAGAAGAAAACCAAACCACATTGAAACCAAATTACAAGGTTTAAGTCATTTTTAGGTGTTTGTCTGAATCTAAATGATGTAAAAACTAAATTATGAAATACGGATGAGCATAAAAACCTACTACGAAGGAAGAAAAAATAAACACGCTTGTGACTTTGAACCGTACTAATGAAGGTTGACCTGTTATGATAAAACAATATTTTACCAAACAGCATGTCTCATGAGTTGTTTGCAGTTATTTGTACCTCAGGTGAAGTAATCAGTGAACCAACGACAAGATCATTCTTGGTGCCCAAGGTTCATTGATGTGAGCAAGGAGTGCAGAGGGTCAGATCCTGTGATTCCCATTAAAGAGCCATTAAACTCCTCAAAACCTTTATATCAGCTCTGATAGGAAGGTGTCAGATCACAGAGCGCACCGCAGCTTGATGCTTATTGGGTTGTGCATACCAGTCAAGACGCTCATGCTGAGTCTTACCCATCACTGAAAGTGCTTGTATTGGACATGTGAGACTCAGAACTGGATTGAGCAATGGAATATAGATCGGATGGATAATCTTTTCTTTTACACTGTGTAGACAGCTAGTGCAACAATAGTTGTAGGAAGCAGTCTGGTGGTCTGAGCTGGGAAATCTTGCATCTTGGGATTCATGTGCTGTTACTTTGACACATAGGTCACACCTAAACATTATCACAGCTCGTGTACAGTTGCAGCAACAAAATTCCCTGATGGCAGTGACATCTTTCAGCATGATAAAGTACTGTGCCATCCTGAAAAAGTGACTGTTGACTTAGTTTCTTGACTCCCACATCCAGATCAAACCAAGCAGATGTGCAGAAGAAGAATAAATTATACCAAAAGTATATTGAACAATGAGTTGAGAAAAAGGTTTGTACAAACCATTTTGGCCTTGGTGTCTTCAGGCTGTTTCTGTGAGTAGTATCAGCCTTCTGGCCTACTTTGTAAAACATTTCATTGTTAATCAAGATGATTGAGTGTTTTGGACAGATGGGTCCTTTTTAAAAGCCGTCTTCTGAGATTTCAACAGGAGGTTGGCTTGAAACACAGCAATGACCACTACTTATGGGACAGATCTGGTTGGCAGGCCACAGACTGATGAAGTTTTCCGGATGGAAGACGAAACATTTCTCCCTTAAAGAAACTAGTTCAGATGAAATGATTTAACCTTTTTTAACGAGTTGAGAAAATTATCAACCAGGTATATTTTATTTAAGTAACAATATACTAAGCAGGGCATTTGATCAGTGCTAGGGATATATGATGCTAATAAGTTACATAATAAGGTTTCACATGTAAAGCAATACATAAAATATGTTTTTATTTAACATCAGTGAGTATAGTGCTTGAGAAATAATGATTAGTTACTATTTATGATGAATAATTGAAAGGTCTTTTGCTGTAATCTAACTTACAAGATGGATTCTGAATATATTTTTTATCAGTGCACTGTGCATGGAACACAAATTACCCTGAATAATATGGTAAGATACTGGAGCAGAGTGAGAAGGCACGTCTTTATAATTCACCTAATGAAGGCTCTTTTGTGCTCATTGACACTTATGTAAACCTAGAAACCGATTGCTTTTAAAATGCTTAAATGCTGGCTCAGTTCACACATTTCTAATAACTGTAACATTAGGATGAAGGGAAACTAAATTAACTGTTTTATCATTTATCTTTTGTCTGTGTCTGTGGTGCATATTCATATTCATATCATATTATTTGGTTATAACCTATAATGTATTTCAAAGAAGGGATAAAAACACAGTTGTAGACATCACATACACTCCATGAAGCTCCAAAAATAGCAGTGTTATCTACAAGTTAAGCGCTGCCTTATCCTAATTTTTAAAAGCAACTTTGTCTATTTAGTTGGTGAGTATCTCCCAGGCTACATCAAAGCTTGTTCACTTTAAAAAAGAAAGACCTATTGCGTCCTGATCTGGTGGTTACAAGAGATTATAACGATGGATGGAGCACTGCGAAATAGTGTCTCGGTGTTAAGACTGTTTAGCCGGTGACACACCATTCCAGTCTATTTATTTCGGTTGGCTCGTACCGTTACTCATTCAGAGCTTTGATCTACGGGGCCAGTGTCTGAACACTCCAATCCTAATTGCCTGTCTCAGTGCTTAAGATTCTTATCGGGATGGCTGTTTGAGATAATGGAGCTTTATATAGAGAGTTCCTACTCGTCAACTAGAGCTGTTTAATGTCAAATATTACATGCGGTCAGTTTGTATGTGCTGCCTTGGCATCCTATAGGAGTAACAAAAAACTTCATGAAGCTTAATCTGTATCTATGCCCTGCTTCTAACTCAGCACACATCAATAATGTATTACCATATATTCATAATGTATTAGGAAATTTGCAACATGGCTGTGTTCTTCTCATCTTTTAAGCAGTGCACTAGAAGATTTACAGTGCCCACCTGTCTCTAGTCCAACTTGGACATCATCACATGGGAGATGAATTATATGCACCACTGTCCTGTTTCATTTATAAATACTTTGGTGATTGAGGAGAATGTTACAATAGAATGTATACCCAGAGCTTAATTTAAGGCTGTTCAGCGATTTGTAGACATACAGGCGTATTCTGAACTGGATTTGAAGGTGAACTGGTAGCCAGTGCAGGGAGGCTAAGACTGGTGTAATGTGCTCTTTTTTGCCTGCACTGATTAAAACTTGGGCTGCTGCATTCTGGACCAGTTGTAGTCGTGCAACGGTGGTCTGACTGATACCAAACAGGAGTGAATTGCCATAATCAAGCCTAGATGCAATGAATGCATGTATGGAAGAATCCATTATCACTCCCAGATTTGTGACTCTTTGTTTTTCTGACAGGGCTAGAGCAGAAAGGTCGATGCAGTGGTTCATGATCGTGTCGTTGGGAGGGAACAACATGACTTCAGATTTCTTTTCATTGAAACTTAAGACATTTAAAGCCATCCAGTCCCTGATGTCAGCCAGGCAGTCGAACAGAGGTTGAATAGAGCATGTACCATTGTGGCTTAGGGAGGGAAGTAAATTTGACAGTCATCGGCTTAGAAGTGGAAAGGTATGTTGTGTTTCCGGAAAATAGCACCACGTGGCAGCAGGTATAAGGAGAATAGGAGAGGACCCAGGAGTGGACCCCTGTGGAACCCCCACTGATGATGCACAATAAATCTGGTACAGATTGGATGATGTAGCACTGAGATATAACTGTTGGATTTATGTTTGTGGCGCACTGGCGTCATATGTTAAACCACAATATCAATGTGTGTAGAAGTGCTCACTGATTATGCACAATAACTGTTGCACTTATTGGATAATGTATCACTGAGATATAACTGTTGTAATAAAGTAGGGGGTGCACTGGAGTCAAATGCTAAAGAACAATACCAATGTGTCTACAAGTGCTGACTGTTCATGCACCAAAAATCTGTTGCAGATCGGTTGGTGTATCACCAAGATATAACTGTTGGAATAATGTAGGGGGCGCAGTGGAGTAAAATTTTAAGCAACATTACAAGTGTGTGTAGAACTGCTCACTAACGACGTACAATAAACCTGGTACAGATCGGATGATGCATCACTGAGATATAATAGTTGGAATAATATAGGGGGTGCACTACATAGAGTCATAAGTTATACAGCAACATCACTGTGTCTCTTGAAGTGCTCACTGATGATGCACAATAAATCTGTGCAGATCGGATGATATATCACTGAAATATAACTTTAGAAATAGGGTGCTATGGAGGCTATTGGCCACTTATCATGGATTCCGGTTCAAGTGTTGGATAATGATCAATCATAGTGATTTTGGTACACCTCGGTTCAAATCTGTGGAATTTAGAGCCAAACGTATGGCTACGGCATCACTTCTGAATTCATCACGCCGCCACGCCCACATCCTCCATCGAAAACTGTAATTTAAAGTAAGTCAGACCAACTTATATGTCTTCTAACGCAGGATCATCCTGATTAGATCAAGGATGTCAGAGAGGGAGCATTCAAAGTTAAAAAAGTCACTTCCTGTTCTGAGGGGGCGGGGTTTTGATGATGTCAGAATATGACCAAAGAGGATCGTTGTGCATCCAACAGGGATGACTCATGCCAAGTTTGGTGCATGTCGGTCTTTGAATGTGAAAGTTAGAGCGTTTGGAAATATACGGCGTGAAGCGCAACTTTGAGGCTTGGCCACGCCCCTTTAGCATAAACGAAAATGCATGCTTTAGGGAACTTTTACTCCCCAATGTGTTAAGGGCACTTTAACCAAGTTTGAAGGAAATCCATCAGATTCTCTAGGAGGAGTTTGTTAAAATTTGCCATTTGAAATGCCCAGAAATGACCCTTTGATCCAAAATAGCCAACTTCCTGTTGAGCTTGGACCAGGGCTCCAAGAGACTTTTTCATAGATCCTGAGAAGATACAGATGTACGCTGAGTTTCAGAATTATTGGTCCTAAGGTGGCTTGGGGCTGTTTTAAAATATTCTAGGGGGCGTTGTGGAGGCTATTGGCCAATTATCATGGATTCCTGTTCAAGGGGTGGACAATGATCGGTCATATGATTTTGGTGCACCTTTGTTCAAATCTGTGGAATTTAGAGCCAACCATATGGCGACGCGTTACGTCCTACTTAGCCACGTCGTGACGCCCACATTCTCCACTCAAAACTGTCAGTGTTGGAAATGTAGGGATATACCTCCGTGTCCAAGACGTGTCCAAGACATGTCCATCCTGTCCCAGAAGACCTTCTGAGACAAA
>JARVGS010001283.1:3343821-3355016 GCA_031762315.1 Hypsolebias antenori | reverse complement strand
CTAAATGGAGCGATGATGTAGTGTTAGGCCAGTGATAAATGATCAAAGCAGAGTTAAACCGTAACAGGATTATGAATCCTTTTTAAGTGCTCCGTCAAACTTTGATCCGTTTCGTCTAAAGAAAACTACGCCGGTGACGTTTAGCGTCTCAGACTCTGGTTCTGCTCGTGCACATTAGTGCTGTCTGACAGTGATTTTTAAACAACGAGTGGTTTTCCAAGTACTTGTGCTTAAAGCGTCTCCGTGAAGCTTCGGTTTCAGAGACGGCGTTTCTTTTTCAGCGCCAATCCACAGATTTCTTCCAGCCTCCCTGGCGGCTCTCGCGCATTGCTCACCTCGAGATCTGAGGATTACCGAGGACACGCCGGGAGCGCCGGCGCCGGCAGCAGAGACTCCCGGGCCTCCTCGGCAGGCTGGGCGTTAGTGGAGAGGGACACGGGAGCTTGGCAGGCTCCTCCGCCTCTGGGCTGGCAGCGTCACAGCGGTGCAGGGGGGACGAAGGCGGGAGGGAGGAGAGCTGTGGAGCCGAGGGAGGCAGAGCACCAGTCAGTGGGGGATTGTCTCGCTGAAAAAGGCCCAGATGGACCGCTGGGCCGTGGTGTGCCAGGATGCCAAGTGTGTGTTGCTGCACACACGAAGAAAAAGCGTGCACACAAAGTCGCACATTTGTTGTGCAACGCCCCTTAATAAGTGTTTTAAACCTAATCACCTACGAGCAGATCTGCAGTAAACATGCCCCCCGCTGGGACGTGCACATTGCACCGACACATATCACAAATAGAGGATGGGCGTCCGTGGGAGGGGGTGAGAGGGGTGGGCGTCTCCATCTGTTAATTTGAAACGCTCAAGTAAAGATGAAGCTACACACGAGCTCGTTTCAGCACATGTAGCGCAAATAAGTCAAAGCTGCAAACGGTTTGCTCTCTGAGGAGACGAATCTGGTTTTAAAAAAACTGACTCCCCGCTTCATCAGCTGAGCACGAGCGTGGAGTCGGTATAAGACGACTCTTGGTGCAACAGATAGAGAGGATTGTATCCCCAGGTGACACGTTGCGCAACATTCAGGCACTAGCAGGAAGTGGCACCTCTGCAGACGCCAAGCGTTTCAGGAGGAACCTGCTCACGGAACAGACCCAAAGGTGAGGGAACCAAAACAAAGCTGATGGATTTCATCTGAGGACCAGAAGCTGCCGCTTCAAATCTCCGAGAGCAACAAGTGGCTCCAGATGTGGCAGTTTACGATCAATCCACGTGATGTGATCCAGAATAAAGCTGACCTGGGACCAGCTGTGGCTCCGACGCACAAAGTTCAGAACACAAAGATTCATATTTCAGTACACAAGTTGACGTCTCATCAACAAAATCATCTGAATAACGTCAACAGCTTCTTAGTAATTAAAGCGTTCACCTTTAAAACGTGTGCCTTGTCCCTTCACCTGCACCAAACTCCACCACGGCTCGATCTGACTTTTAAAGAAGCTGCGTTTTCAGAAAACACATTCGTTCTCTTTAGTTGGTAATGAGTTTTTCGGTGTCCTTGATGCTATAAATTCTAACACTCTGAAGTGTTTATCTGAGAGTAAATAGATTTTTTTTCCAGACGGTTTGATCTGTGTTTGTCTGCAGGTCACAGCAGGAGATGTTCTGCTGCTGAAAGCGTACAAGCACAAAGAAGTCGAGACAAAACCGAAACCAGAAAAGAATAAATACTCTGTTGGGCTTTGGCTCCAGCAGATGAGGCTCCTTGTGTTGATATCAAAACCACATAACGCTGCATGTTTCCCATGATTCACTGGGGCCAAAAAGGAAAGGAGTTTGTCTCGACTAACTTCCACATCCATACTTTGAGTCTTTTGGCTCGCTCTGTGATCTTCAGCAGATGTTGTTTGGAAACTGGCTGAAAAGATTCTGCAAGAAGTCAAACAGTTGATGTTTTGGACATTTACGTTCTCATGAGCTGCTCTTCTGTCTGGAAAACATGCCTGTGCTTTGAGACTGAAACCATCTCACTGTAAAACATCTACTTGCAGTCAGAATGTTCGGCGCGTGATGTCAGAGAATCTGAATTTGAGAAAAGAAGAATCCCTTCAGGTTCGGTGAGTTCATCACCACCATGACGACACTTTGTGCCTCTCACAGTTTCATTTTCACAGCATGTAAGTTTTAATTTACTCCTTTTTTTTTTTGCGTTTTTGCACATCCTTTCCTCCAAGTGTTGATGTGTGATTGTTGCCATGGCGACCACTCACCATCACCTCTCCGGTATCTCAGCCTCTGCTTCATCTCTGCTCCCAGGTCTTTGTTGTTGTTGTGGTGCGACGAGTCCTCCTCTGTCAGCTCCTCGCTGTTCTCCGGGTCGGACAGAGGAGACGCCGCGGGTGAGACTTCGCCCGGGACGCCCCCTGCCCCCACCCCCGAGTGGTTCTGGTTCTTCTCCTCGCTCGAGGGTTCCTCTATGTGCACCCTGTCAGCCGGAGCTGCAGGCTCTGCGTGGTTTCTGGGGCTCGAGGGGTTCGAGGGGCTGCTGCTGCACAGAGAGCCGAGCACAGAGCTGGGGCTGGAGTGCAGGGAGAGGGAGGGGGTCGCTGGTTCTCTGATCCGGGTGCACGGGGCTCCGTAAGGTTCCTGGACGAATCCCACAAACATCACCCCCTGGTCAGCAGCATCCTGAATCTGCTGTTGGAGGAAAAGAGAGATGGGAGCAAATTTTAAAAAAATGACGGGAGAACTCGTTAGTTCAATCAAAAGCTTCTGGTTTAAATTGATCCAAATTCACTGATAAATGAATTAATTTTTAACTAAATGATGTGTTGACTTGTTTTTCACTTCAGAAATAACATTAATGTGACTCTTTCTTTGGGAATCTACATATAATACATGGAGAAGCTAAATTAATGCCTGTCGCCTGCCACCTCTCATGTCAGAGATTAGGACGATGTGAATAAATAAAATTATTTTCATCTCATGCAACTTTTCACGTGATCACCCATTGACTTTCTGAATGTTTCATTTGAATCCATGCAGCGGCTCACGAGATTTGTGATAAATGCACACGGACACAAACAGAGACAAAACATTATCACCTGCTGCTGAAAGGGTGAGCCGTTTGTATTTCTGAGTAAATTAAGAGTAAAAACATCTGGAATTAAACAAAAATCAATGATTTGCTTAAGAAAAAGCTTGAAAAGTAAAGAAAAACAGTTTTAAACAATTTATTTTGAAACAAAACTGCTTTTTTTATACTTTGTGTTTTTGTATTTATATGAGAACTTGTTATAATCAGAGTACTGTTATAAAAGACTAATTAACAGTTAATTACAATGAGCTGCAAACACTTAATAAACCATTAACAGGAAGTTACAGTACATTAGATAAAAATGAAAATGTTAATAGTGAGCCAACATTTATCTGCATTTTATGTCTGTCCACCTGTTATTTTAGAATTTATTTACAAATATTAAATATTTGTCAGTAAGTTACCTGCGTGTAAACACTGAGCATGACATGAAGTTTCTTTTGGTATCTAATGGCATTTAATAAAACATGAAGCTGAGTAAACAGTGTTTAAGAACAGTCATTGCTTTAATTGTCTCAATAAACTTATACGTCTGAAGCACAAATAAAAGAATCCTTTTTAAAGTGTTGCCAGGTTTTATTTGTTTTAATTGTTTACACATTTGTTGACTCAACGCTCCGACTTTTGCTTCGTCCTGCGTTTTCGGTCTCGTCGTCGTCGTCTGCCATTTTGTATCAACGTCGACGTTGCAGATTGAAAAATTTAACTGTCAGAGAATGTTAACGATGCCATTCTCCATTTCTGCCTTCGAGCCGAGGCGACCCCTCCACCCCCCCATGTTTGAGCCCCCGTTGAGGGGAGAAAATAAAAATCAAATCAAACTGCAGGTTATTCTCTATGAAATTGAATTGGAAAACAGTCCTACTGTCTCCGACCGTTATTGTTCAGCATCATTTGGATGCTGTCTGCCATCCCAATAATGTCCAAATGGAACTGCTGACATAAAATGGAGCAACTGTTGTAGCTCATTTAACGGGAACGGGGGCCGACGGATAGAAACGAATGGCTCTGAGTGACTATTGTCACAGAGAACAATAGATTCAAATGACGGCTTGTGATGATTGAATTTAGTTTTGCTTCCATTTTTATTTTTGTCATCATCGTTTCATTAAGTCCCGCTTTTGACAATTTAGAACGATTGAGAGCAGATTTATTTTTCATCTCTGCACCTCAAACCAGCAGGAGAGTCAAGATGGCTGATCAAAGCAAATGACAGGGAAGGAGAAACAGAACGAGAGCTAAACGGAAAATGTGTAAATGTAAGTAAAATCTAAAGGAGCCCTTTGTTTACAGACAGTTGGATGTGATGACGGTGGAACAAATGGGTGGAAATAAAACCTCAAATAAGTGAGAAGAGCGCCATAACAACAATAAACCTGTAAAACAATAAATAAATTAGGAATTGTACACACTGCAGGGATAAAAGAGTATATACATGAAGAAATATAAAAATAAATGATGAGGAAAACATCGGTTTATAAAAACTTTATTATTCATTTCATGCTGAACCTCACATGGTAAATGTTCTGTACTTATACAGCTCCTTTCTATCTCATCAAGACACTCAAAGCTCTTTACAACAACCTGTGTCCTCCTTCCCCCCCGTTCATCCAGCATCTACTAGATCTCTACAAAGACTATTCAGAGCTTTGTCACATTCATACACTGACGGGACACACATCACAGGTAATGAAGGGATCAGTGTCTGGCCCAGGGACACTTTGGCATGTGACTGCTGGTGGAATCGAACCCCCAGTTCTCCCATTGGATGACGATCGCTCTAACCACTCAGCCACAGCCGCCCCTGGTCACATCTACTGGTCCAGCTGTTACTTCAACACAACATTCGACTTGCTCTAATTTCACTTGAAGCCAGAATAAAAAAGAATAAAATACTTTTCTTGTCACATAAAAATTACAATGAAATTTGAAGCGCTCGATGTAAAATTAAAGTAAAAAACAACCAAAAAATAAATCATTGAGCACATCGTTCATAAGACATATTTAAATGGTTTAAAATATATATTATAAAAAATAATTAATTAAAAAAAATAGAAAACAATGCACTCAATCCAAATGTTAAAGACAGACAGAGGGTAAATTCACTGTGTTCTTGACTTTAGCCCTCCTGCTGCCCCTTGGAGTTCTGCAGACGTTGAGCTAAAATTTGTGTCACGAGCTGAGAGTTGTCCCTAACACACACTCTGAGCACTCACAGGTCACATGCAAGGCGGCGAGTGATGTGCATTCTTTTCAGGGATGATGGTTTAATTTTATCTTTTTATAGTTGCCGGGACGTACAAAGAGCAACATTTGTAACACTTGGACAAAGACACAAAAGTACATAAAAAACAAACAGAATCACAAAAAAATCTAAACTATTACAATAAATTAGAGACTGTGTGTTGTTTTGTTTTACTAGTTTAGTTTATCTTTGTATGATCAAAATGTTGCTTATATTTGTGTTATGTTGCTTTGTCTTATTTATTTTTATTTTTATTCATCGCTAAGCAAGCTAAATGTGATTATTTTCACTCGGCAGCTTTATTTTTGAGATTTCTGTTTTCTAAGATGCACATTTGGTCCTAAATAAAATAAAATAAAAATAAAAACCTACTTTTATTTTTTTGTTCTTAAAATTTATAAACTGAAGTCACATTTGTTGACATTTCATTTTAATTATGGTCTAATTTAACGTGAAAAGTTGCGTTTTCTGTTTTGATGATGTGCTTTTTAAACTGCAACAGCTTTCTTGTGATTTGTACCATAAGAAAAAAAAATTGACAGAATCAAATTGATCAGAAATAAATTTGGGGAGTAAATCTGCGGTGCAGAAGTATTTAATCGCAGCGATGATAAACGATTCCTCATATTGAGAGCCGTGCTAACAGGACGCTGTTTATTTAACATTTAGCTTTTCCTTCATTATAATCAAAACAGAGAATTCACATTTCTCAAAGCAGCAGCTGTTTTCATGTTTTCATGATGACAGCTTTTTGTTTGTGTTAATAATCAGCACCTCGAGGTCATCTCCTGAAATTATCTTCATCAGCAGAAGAATCTCTTAATGAGTCTGAGCATCACTTCTGTTGTGTCGTTCTGGTTATTGTCGACAAAATCCCCATCAGCTGCTGATTTAATCTTTACAGCAAAAACAGCTCAACCACGTTAAAAGAAATCATGGTCCATGATTATTTAAGAGCCTGAAGGTCGGCCGGTCTGCAGTTGGGAAAGCCGCCAGCGGAAGAGTCTTCCAATTAGGCCCCTGAGATTAGACCCCACATTAATGCTTCCCAGAGTTTAAGCAGCTGAAGAACCTGCATAAATTAGGTCTTTATGATGGAAGTGCTGCAAAGAAATCACAGAGAGAGAGACCAAGAAGAATCTGAGACCTGACTGGTCCAGCTGTCAGAACCACATGTGGAAATCTGAACGTTAGGCGATGTCTGCACATGTGGCTCTCATCCGATATGCACCTGGACACACTGCCAACGACAACACGTTAAAAGACACGGTCAGCGTTTTAAGTTGGCTTGAACGCAGAACGACACACAGAGTTTGAAGACAAACTAAAAACTTTTGTTTTTCAAAGCAAAATAAAATGCTGACGTTGGAAAAAAAAAAATCTTACAGAGCTTAAGGAAGAGAACCAGAACAGGGAAACCAGTAACGCTCAGTTTGTGAGCTGTGAGCAACAGAAGGAGTTCAAGCAGCGAGGTTGAACGAGAAGATGGAAAACAGCTGGGCTTAACGAGACAGGGAGCAGGTGTGAGTGGGCGTGGCCTGACCGAGGAGCAGGAACTAACCAGGAAAAACACTGGAAGTGCTGGAAACGCATGGAGGCAAGGAATTATGGTAACACCGATAGAAGTAACAGAAAGAGAAATAAACAGTGATGCTGACAGGAACACAAAAACACTACATCACAACCAGTGGTGGGCCATCAGGACCAGCAAGGACTTCTCTGATGGTCTAACGGTATCAGAATCACCAATGTTTTAACCCTCCCGCTGCCCTTGTGTCAAAATTACCCACAATGTCTCAGACTTAATATGATTGGCTCACACACAGCCAATCAAATTTCACCCATCATGTGTTTCTAGGAAGAAGTCTTCCGTTGGGCCTTCAGGATCAACAGTGCAGGCCTCTGTAGCTAAATGACAATGGAATTGTTGCTTTAACCAAACAGATTTTGAATTGGCAACACTGGGACCAATAAGCAGGCAACACTGGCATTTTCGCGTCCTTTGACTGGACGGTCGGAGAGCGAACTTGTCAGAGCTAGAAAACTGCACACTTGTGCGACCTGCACAAGCCGAGCTACATTAATGTAGATTTATTGGCTGTTTTTCAGCCTACAGTGGCTGAAAGAGGAGAAGTGGATTGGGTTTGACGATTTACTTACAAAGCCGTGCTCAAGAAGGACTTTTCAATGAAATGTGGACATCATTAGGAGAGGTCGGCCGCCTTCGAAGATGTAACGCCATGGCAACGGAGAAGGACTTCTTGTTGAAAATGAAATGCACAGATTACGTGAATGACAGAGGAACTGAACTCTTCTTGAAGAAAGAAAGGAAGGAGGATTTTGTGTGCAACTAATCATTTATGACTAAAATGCATTTTATTCACTTTATTTTTTTTATTTTTGCCATTTTAGTACATTAATGTTGATGCTTTTGCTAAATAATTATGTGGTGTAAAGGGAAACTTGTTGAATAACATTCAAACTGACTGGATGAGCTACCTGTCCGTGATGCAGCGCCTCATTATATGAAGTTTCTGCATCTTACTGATGGTTCCTGCAGCTGTGGAGTCAGAATGATGATATTAAGATGTGGATCAATTCAGGAAGGATACCAATGACCACAATAAAAAGTGATTATCGCCCACTGCTGAAGGCCGAGATGGAGCAATAACATTGTTGCTCATGTCTGTGTGTGTGTTTGTCTGTTTACAAATTAATTAATGAGTCACTGAATGGCTTTTAATAAAACCCTCAGAGGCTGAACATCTTCAACAAATTATCTTCTGGAGTTAACTTGATTCAAGATGACAGGATCTGCCAAATTACAGGATACTGAGCTTACATTTGCTGCGGTCGTAGCTGAAACCGTTTTCAACCTTGTGCTGGATTTATAGTTAAGTTTTTTATGAACCACTGCATAGATTTTAATTAAAATGTTATCAATATTCACAATATTTACAAATGATTTATACTGAACAAAAATATGAATGCAACATTTCTGGGTTCTGTCCCATTTTTCATGAGCTGAACTCAAAGATCTGAGTTTTTTTTAAGTCTTTTTCTCAAATATTGTTCACAGTTGTGTATAAATCTGTTAGTGAGAACTCCTTTGCTGAGATAATCCATCCACCTCTCAGGTGTGGCATATCAAGATTCTGATTAGACAGCATGGTTAGCGCACAGGTCAGCTTTAGGCTGACCACAATAAAAGGCCACTCTAAATGGGCTGTTATATCACACAGCACAACGACACAGTTGTTGTAAGTCTTGAGGGAGTGTGCAGCTGGCATGCCGACTGCAGAAATGTTGACCAGAGCTGTTGCTTGTGAATTAAATGTTCACACGCTCTGAGGATCGAACAAAACATTCTGCAAAATAATTTTCTTGGATTAAGTTTTGCTGACACATCTGATGACTCTGCAAAAAGAAACTAATGATGTTAAATGACCGTAATTTCTGGACTATTGAGCGCACCTGAATATAAGCCGCACCCACTAAATAAATAAATGTTGTACATATAGGCTGCTCTTGTCTATAAGCCGCGGGTGTCCACGTTGTAACGTGAGATATTTATACAAAGATTTTTAAACATTTAATTACCTGTAACATACGCAAATACGTACAGTAAACTTTTTTTTTCTGAACAGTGCCTGTAATGAGGCTGGCTAAAATTAAATAGATACAGTAGCCTACCAGGAAACGCCTCACTTATGTGCAGAAGATCTATTTCTTTCTTCGATAGCCAGATCGATAGCTTTTAACTTGAAAGCAGCATCATCTGCATTTGTCCGTGTGCTTTCCATGAAGAGGGTGTGTTCATGAAGTGCAAAATAACTGACCTAAAGAACTTAGTGAGAGTGTGTTTCATTTACGGTAATTTGAAGTTTCACTGGGCCACTGTGACCTGTTCGGTAATTTCATTGGTCAAATTTAATTTTTTACCTTTTTTATAGTGTCATTGAGTCATGAGGGCCCACCCCCAAAAAGAGATGTGTATTGGGAAGCTATGTGAGCGCCTGGGTGAGACTAAGCTAAATGTGTTGGCAACAGGAAGCTTGTTAGCCCGTCCAAAAAAAAAAAAAAATCCATAAATTAACTGCAGCATTCTATAAACAACTGTGTTCAAAGTGTGTGAAAAAGTAGCGGCTTATAGTCAGGTAATTACGGCAAATCTGAAAATATTTGTTACTTTTTTTAAAGGCAGCCTGAAACTAAAACAGTCACAGGGAAGCTAAAAAGATCAAATGGGTGTCTTGAAATTTAGTTTATTTGAAGACTCCTGTCATGAGTAGGATTTACATCGAAGATAAAGGAGTAAATGAGGGGTAAAATTCAGAATTAACATTTTTCTGAACCGCTTAGTCTAAACGAACAGGGGGTTTCCCCCGACTCAAAGGAACCGTCCTCAGGTCAAGAAAATGAGGTTTTGAAGTTGAAACCGCATCATTTCTCTTCATTAACCAAAATGAAGCGGAGCACAAATTTGATGAAAAAATATTCCTGGGAGTAGCTTACCACGTACCGCCGCCAGAATATCAACAGCCCGTGGTGAAAAACCCATTTCAATTTTGACTTGAGACCACATTTCCCATTTCCCCTGTAAGTTATTAAAGTAGCACCGGGAGGAGGTGTCTGAAGGTCAAGATGAAAACCCCGGAGAGAGGAAGAGATGACAGACAAAGAAGCTGAAATGATAATGACACAGACGAACGGGAGGAAGATGAGGAGGAGGAAAAGAAAAATTCAAGGGAATGAAGAAAACAGACTTTTTTCCTTCAATCTTCAACCACTCATCCGTGACCACTTCCTTTTTAATAGATTTCTAGCAAGGCTTCCTGTTCCTCCTGCAGCTCAGAGGATGAAACTGATAAGCAGCAGTAATGAGGTCCTACAGGACTGTGGTTGCATGACTAATCAAAGGGCAAAACGTACATAAAAGTTCTGGAGCGAGGCTGAAAACGGCCCGCATCACGCCCTGTAATACACCCATCAGGCAGGAGCTGGGACTCATGACGACGCAACGTTACCAGCTCCACAAAAACCAGACGGCTTTGTCACGTTTATCAACCGAAGCGCTGCTTCGAACAAGCATTTCTGCAGCAGCGTGATCATAAAAGCAACACACACTAAAGAGCTGATTCATTAAATAAAAGAGCGGGTGGGATCTCGGATCTCTGCCTCCCGTTTCCTGCAGAACGAAACCCACGGATATTCCACCCTCATGAGCTGATCAGCATCAAATGCATGTTCAGGCACCTCAAAGACGTGCAGCTGAATAAAGCCTTCTGTCATTTACATGAGGTGTTGACGTGTACTTTAGGTGATCTGTTCTCTAAACTGTTGCTTTCTCCATTTCTTTATTGCATCTCACCTGCTCTACAGGTGCATGAGGTTGTGTCAAACACATTGAGCTGTGGTGGAGTAATAAAGTAAAAGGAGCATGAAACGACAGATTTATAATGTAGCAGAGGTGGAGGGGACTCCGCTGACTAAAGATAAAGTGCACTCTGCAGTCACTTTTACTCTCATTTTAACCGTACGGTGATCTGGTGTCTGGTTTCTCTTTGGTCTTTAATGTCGGGCTTTAAACTGAGTAAACAGGATAGTATGGATTTTTATAGACAAATAGAATTAACTTTCCATCCATCCATTAGCTTTACCTGCTTCTTCCTTTTCGGCTCACCGGGGTCACTGGTGTCCATATCCAGCATTCCCTGTGTGAGAGGCAGGGGACACCCTGGACAGGTCTCAGTCCATCACAGGGACACAGAGACAAACAACCATTCACTCTCTCTCTCTCACACCTAGAGACAATTTAGAGTCACCAATCAGCCTAACATGCATGTTTTTGGTCTGTGGGAGGAAACTGGAGTA
>JARVGS010001283.1:3308177-3321021 GCA_031762315.1 Hypsolebias antenori | reverse complement strand
TCCATCATTAAACAGAGGTGGAGGCCTCCGGGTTCAACTGTCCCCCTCTTACAATGCTGTTATTGCTAGTATCACTCTATGAATAGCAGGTGATCAGTCATTAGATTGATGGTCCTCCTTAATCATGTGAACAGCTAGTTCTGGATGTCAACAACAAACTGGTTGGTCCACTATGAGAAGGTGCTATTCATAAGAGTGAGTTTGTTGCAGCTCCTCAGACTGAACAAGTCCTTTGGGTAAAAGATGAAACGTTTCAACAAGAAGAATCCGTCCAGAGGACCTGACGTTGTTAGATTCATGTGAAGTCCATCTTCTTGTGTCCTTCATTCCCTGCAGTATTCTTCTGTCCAAACTGGTCTGGTTTTTAAAACTCACTTTACCAGAGTCCGTCGTTTATGAGGAACTTTTTCTGTGTTTATACAGATTTTATCAAAACTGAACAACAAACTCTGACCAAAGGTCAAAACACGCTAATCCCAATCAAGCTGCAAATTTTTATTATTATCATTATTTTTAATCTAAATGATCTCTGACATCAGTGCTTCAGTGCTAATGCAGTCGTTCTTAATTAGTGCGTAAAACAAACAAGAGTGTCCGTGGATGAAGTGGAAATGTTCTGTTGCAGGTGATGGACCCGTTCGTCCTGCGGCAGGGTTCAGATGGATTCTGTTTCCAGGGCTGACGGCGCCTCTGTGTGCAGAAAAGATCAGCTTTCCACTCAAGGCTTTGACTTTCCTGAACGCTGCTCAGGTTTTCAACCCTCGGGCTGTAAAATCCAACCAAGATGCTTTATTATTATTTTTATTTTAACATCTGGTATTTAAAACAACTCTGACTGTCCAAAACATCACCCTTCATGCCCTTCAGCACCAAAACTGGAGGAGCTCTTTGGCTTCCTGCCCCGTTTAAAGTGCTGCCTGCTTGGAGGATGATTTGGGGTGTTGGATGCAGGACGGGAGCGTGGCTGCAGGGTCTTTGGATCGGGCAGCTGGTGTTGGCCAGCACTGAAAGAGCTGCTGGGACCACACACAGATGTGTTCTTGAAACGAAACCACAACTCACTCCGACCTCCACAATTAGAAAAACAACACGTTTGTTGAAAAGTCATTTCTGACGTCTAATGCAGCAGCTCTGGAGATAATCGTCATGCGGAGGCTAACGTCAGACACCAGCCGGGCAGAATAACATTTTTCTACCATTTACCTTCTGATTTCCACCAAGTCTTCTCTGCATAATGACACCAATTAAGGTGCATTAGTAATCTCAACATGCTCTCTTAAGTGACTGTAATGGCTTCATTATTTTGTGCTCGTAAAGGTCTAATTCCCCGGAGAGCAGCTGAGACGTCTGAGGCCCCTGAAAGATGTTTGCCTCAGGGACCAGCCTCATTTTGTTTAGTCAAATATATTGTGGTAATGAGGCTCCTGGCCCCTGAGCTGTCGTCTTTAGCCTGCCTGACATCAGCCGAGCTTTGTGGTAACTCATGGAACTGGACGGCTTTTCGATGGTTTAATTTAATTTTTAAAATTAACGTTTATTTTCTAAAATCAAATTTACGTCTGTAACCAAGTGTGAATGTACGGTGGCCGTGAGGTGTAAATGAACAACATTAAAAAAAAAAAAAAAAGAATTACATTTCAAGAAATGTAACAAAAACAAAACAACATTTAAAAATACGGAATCACATTATGCCAAAGCAGAAGTTGCTGAAGCAGATGTGGCCAGAATCACATTAGAAAAACGGAATTACATTTGGAAACAAATAAAAAAAATTAAAAAACACTTCCGGTTTTGTTTAATGTAATTCTGTTTTTGTTTTATTTATCCCAAATGTGATTCCGACCACTTCCGCATTGGCCACTTCCACTTTGGCTTTATGTAATTCCGTTTTTCCAAATGTAATTCAATTTTTTCCAAATGTAATTCAATTTTTTTCAAATGTGATTCTGATTTTTATTTATTTATTTATTTATTTATTTATTTATTTATTTATTTATTTTCTAATGTTGTTCCAGCCACTTCCGCTTTGGACACTTCCACTGTGGCCACTTCCACTATAGCCACTTCCACTATGGTCACTTCCACTATAGCCACTTCCACTACAGCCACTTCCACTATAGCCACTTCCACTATAGCCACTTCCACTATGGCCACTTCCACTATAGCCACTTCCACTATAGCCACTTCCACTATGGCCACTTCCACTATAGCCACTTCCACTATGGCCACTTCCACTATAGCCACTTCCACTATGGCCACTTCCACTATGGCCACTTGTGCTTTGGCCACTTGTGCTTTGGCCACTTGTGCTTTGGCCACTTGTGCTTTGGCTTAATGTAATCCTGTTGTTTTTAAATGCAATTTTTTTTATGTTGTTCATTTACACCTCATGGCCACTGTATGAATGAGCTAAACCAACCACTAAATAAAGAAAAAAAAGTGAATTTACAGCAAAAATGCAAACTTTTTTTCAAAAGAACAAAAACATCAAGGAAGGGACTCATAAAAATCTGATCCATTACCAGGTGATCACATGGGGATCTTAAAACACAACATGTTTTTTATCGTATTTTTTCTCCTTTCTTTGATTTTATTTGAACCACTGAAGCCTGAGAAAGATTTTAGAGGAGGTTTGTTAGGGAAAGAACTTTCTTGAATATATCATGTGACAGAAACAAGATTTGAAACATCAGTTTTATTATAAGGCTGAATATAAAATCAATTAAATAATGCTGTCCTAACGCTGAACAGTGTTTGATGCAAACAGAACGGGGTTGGTAAGATGCAAAGATCAAAACGTAGCTCTGCATGAAAGCAGAAAATATTGTCTGCAAATTATGATCAATTCCAGCAAAAAGACAAGTTACTTCTTGTTTTTTTTACTATCAGGTCTCAATACCATAAAAAGCGTGAACACTGGGTTCATGTATTTTAGGGACATGTGCTGTTTTGTCCTCGTCCTTCTTGTAGAGACCAGATGAGTGTGAAGGTTCTGAATCTTTCACATCACTGAGATCCATTTTCTTTCTTATTTCAACAAATCATCAACAAGACACAAAGCTGTGACTTTGGAATTTGTGCTATTTTTATTGTATGAAACATTTTTGTCTGTTTTTCCTCATTGAAAACGATCAGAGCTCTCCACGTCCTTCAAACCAGTCGAGCTGTTTAAAATCTTTAGCTGTTGTTCCAGTTCAGCATTTTTCAGCTCCTTGCGATTTCTTTCTCTAAATTTAGCATTTTTCTGCATGTTTTTTTTGTTTCTTTGGAACAATTTTAACTTTTGATGCTCCTTTCAACCTCTTTGTGATGATGCCAAGTTCTTAGTTTTTTTCAGTTACTTTGATTATATTTGTGCTCATTTCAGCTTTTTTCTGCTTATTTCAGTTTCTTTTTTTGTTGCTTTATGATTTTTTTGGTCATCTATTCAGCCTCCATCAGCTTATTTCAGCTTATTCTGCTACAGGTCTGTTCTATGTAGCTTTTTCTACACGTTTCAGCCATTTTTGCTTCCGCTTTATTTATTTTTTTTCCTGCTTTCAGCAAATATCAGCTGTTCAAATTTAACTCCTGTGAACGTGAAGCTAAAACATCCGTGCTGGCCTCATTTCATTGGCTTCCTTTTTGTTTACAGGATTTTTTAAAGGCGTGTTGGTTTTTAAAGCTTTTCATGGTTTTGACGGATCTTTCTTCATCTAAGACTCTGAGGTGAAACAACGTGATGCTTTCAGATGTTCCAAGATCCAAACTCAAAGTAGAATCAATGCTCCTGTTGTACTTCCAAATATAATTTACTCAGACACTGATAGGACGCCAAAAAACTAAAAAGACCAAAACACTCGAGAAATAAAACTTCATCCAACAGAAACCCAACAAGAACATAATTCACGTCTCAACCCACCAGGCCCAAACTGGAATATTTTAAAAACTTTATCAGATTAAACAAACTTCTTATTGTGTCACACTGACTTAATTTGCTGAATAAAACCCAAAGACTTTCCTGATTTCATGTCCGTCAAGCTATTCATCAGGCAGTGATATGTTGGTCATAGATTTGTCTCTTACCCGTCGTTGAGTCGGAGCAGGATGGCCCGGTACAGCTGGTGCTGCGGGCTGTTGGACTCGGGACCACAGGGGTGGACGAAGGGGTGGACGGCTGCCAGGACGAAACCCTGCTGGTAGAGTTCCTGCAGCTGATCGGGCAGCTCCCTGACCGACGAGAGACGCAGCGTCGAGGTTCCACCTGAGAGAAACAGGAGGGGAGAGGTCCATCGGGTCAGGTTCATGTAAAAGAACATTTCAGGGAGATGTTGTTGACGCAGAACCGACTCAACTTGTTTGACTTGCTGTTTGTTTCCCGGGTCAGTATCTGTGTGTTCTGATCACCCTTTGGGTCGTTCTGTGGATCAGCGGTCAGGTCTGGTTTGGTTCGTTTTCTGTTTTTAGTTGTTTGATTTTCTTACTTGCATCTTTATCCTGATAAGTCTTTTTTTTGTTTTTCCCGTGTCATCAGTTCAGTTTTGGTCCTCGAGGGCCACCATCCTTCATGTTTCACCTGTTTCAATGACTGAATCAACTCTTCATGATCTGCAGAAGCCTGATGATCACCCATTGATTGACATCCGGTGTGTTGGAGCAGAGAAACGTCTAACATGCAGGATGGTGGTTCCCCCATCCCCCCACTCAACCAGGACCAGGACTGGACATCTCCTCGTCAGCTTCAGCCCAGTTATCCTCTCCAGGTTCAGTCCAGTTCTCAGTGGAGCGTTGTGCATTTCAGTGCTCTTGTTTCTTCAGTTATGTATGTTTTGCTGCCACGACAGCATTTTTGTTTTTAATAAAATTTGTTTTTGTTCTTTTGCAAGACCCTCGTGTGGGTCTGCATTCCTGGGTCCAAATCCTCCAGAGCCCGTGGCGTCCTGTGCTCTTCAGTGGTCATTAATCAGCTCCTGTTCTGATTCTTCTGAACAAATTATGAGAAGCAACCAGTGCTGTTTGGATTCATCTTCAGCGAGAAAAACATGTGCTTTAATTTCCTTTCAGGCAGCATTCTGTCTGTTTCATTGCTCTCCGTGCACACTGACCTCCGTGCACACTGCCCTTTGCAAAACAAGGTAAATAAATATCAGGCTCATTTTTGAAAACTCAGTTTTCAAATTAAAACCCTTTTTTCAGCCTTTGTCTCTTGATTTTGACGTAAGCGATCTCCAAACTGCCAAAGGATGTAACCTCTGACAAGTTCTTCCTCAGTTTGTTTCTATTTTGCATCACTAAACGCTACAAACAATCACTTACTCTTGCTTCTGTTGGCGTCTAACAATAATTTTGTGCTTCAGTTGGAATTTTGAACTGAATAATAGACACAAAGAGCAGAAATTATTTTTGTAAAAGTGCTTAGTTTGACAAAAATAAAGTATTTATGCGCTCCAGTGTCGAGGCAGTTTATGTAACCTACTGATAAATTAATGAGTTTCTCAAACTTAAAAACAATCAAATATAATAAAACAACTACCGACATTGTTTAAAGCATCACAAAGAAAATAAAGCCAGCGTTACCGGGCAGAACATTTTATTTTGGAGCTATAAAGTGTGGTAGGGGGGTCAAACACAGTCGCCATGAATTAAGTTTGTCCCACATCTGCCTCGCTGGTTTTTACATTTTTCATCTCAGCCTTTGTGTTTTGGAGGCTTTCCTGCTTCTGCAGAGCCAATTTAAATTCCCGGGTCATAAACAACCTCCCGCTGAACTTCCCGACCTGCCGAAGGATTTAATCATTTAAATCAGGGCGCAGAGGAACATGTAAAACATTAAGGCCGCAGTGCGCTGTGAAATCTGCTTTTTCCAGTCTTAGTCTGGAGAAAACACCCACGGGAAGCAGGAGCACCTCCGTCTGAAAGAAGTGCTGATTTGTGATAAAAAGATACATTTAGCTTTAATAAGCACGCGTAAATTATTTACTGTGGGACAGTGTGGCTTCAAGTGGCTTCGACACAAATGTCTGCAGAAATGAAGGTGAGTTTATTTACATCCCATCATCGAGAGACTGATTCTGCTTCATGTGTCATTTTATCAATTCACTGTTTTTAAACCATTAATGTCCAGCTGCGACCAGTCTGCCTCATTTATATTATAATAATAAGCGCTGATCTTCGGGTGAAGAGCAAAAAGAAAGTTAAACAAGGCATCAACATCCCTGACAGATTTCAGTAGTGAATGTTTTTTTTTTAACGGGTGTTTTTCTGGACTGAACTGAACAGGGAATGAACGTGAACCTTAATGTTTGGTTTCATGGTGGCCTTTCACCACAGGTTAACCTTCTGCCCATCATTAGAAGAAAATATACTTTTAAGCAATATAAAAATTAGAAACTTTCCTCAAATGATGATGGGGGTCAGTTTATGAATGTTGCCGTTGGTGGCCATCTTTAATTTTGATGCGGAAAACCAGTTTTTCAAGAGGAGCCTTCGTCTAGATGGAGCCACACCAAAACGTAAGTTATTTTTCAAGTTATCGTGCTCACAACATGCGGAGATGGACGAAGGGCATTTCCAACCTCTTTGCTCTGTGACGGGATAAAAATTAAAAAGCTGGTTTGACAAAAAGAAACAAATTAAACTCCATTAAAAAAACATGAATGGACGTATTTTATCAAATGTGAGCAATAAGAAAATTACACAAGAAAACCAGAAACAGGAGCAAACTTCCTGTTTAGTTTGTGCCTTAATTTTGTACTGAGATAGGGCAGTCAATTTGGGACCAAAAAGTTGCAGGTTCAACTCCCCAACATGCCCACATGGTGTCCTCGAGCAAGACACCTAGTGCTCCTTGGGTGAAAACTGTCCACTGCTCCACCTGGGTGTATCTCACATGTGATTGATTAAATGCAGGGAACTAATTTGATAATTGCATGGGAACATACAATGATGACAACACATAGCACTTTTTTATTTTTAAATGTATTTAATGGCGTTCAACCCCAACATAAAGGTTCTCCTGCACCGAGCAGCTCAGTCGGCAGGTAGAGCAACAGATAGAAAATCCAAAGAAGTCTCGAGTGAATTTGTGTAATCTGATAAAAGAAATGAGAAATATTTTGTGTTGCTTTGGATTTTTGTCGTGCGTTACATCATAAAATGACTCTGCACAGGATTTTCATGGAGTTTATCATCATTGCCAACAATTTCCATTCCTGATAAAAACCTGTTAAAATTATTAAAGACTTTTTGAGTTCGGTAAAACTCAACACTATAATACACAGCGAGTAAAATGTGGCTTTATGGGATTTGCAAATCGTTGCATTCTGCATTTATTTACATTTTAGACATCACAGCAGCTTCAAACTTTTTTGTTGTTGTTGTTGTTGTTATGTTTTTATTGTCTGATTTATTTAGAAGTCCAAATCTAACCGACAGGTTTCTGACAGTAATGAGCTGCACTCAGCAGCGAGTTGTTAGAAAAACTGAAAGTAGGGGACAAAGTTCTGGCTAAAACTCCTTCTCAGCATCATTTGCTCTCCTGTAGACCCCCCCCGCCCCCGTTGCTTCAGGGACGAGAACCTGCAGACAGCCGCAGACAACCACCTCGCTCAGGGAGCGCACCACACAGCTCCTGTCAGCCAACACCAGCCAATCAGTGCATATGCTAATGACTGTGGGAGGACATGGACACAATTAGATCAGAAAACAGCTTTTTGCTGGGAAAGAGGGGAAGATGAGCAGGAAAAAATAAGAGGAACCCCCCAAGGAGGTCAACACATAAAGGAAAGGGAGGGGGTAGTGTAGCACTTTGTCCCAGATGCATGATGGCTGTGTGGTAACATTTACTGCAGGCCAAACAGCTGGAGCTCCGGGGAGAACGCCGAGACAAAGAGCTGGATGCAGAACGAGAGCAGGAGGGGGCAGGAGAAGGTCTGGTTGTCTGTACAAGCTGTCACAAGACGTGGGAAATGCCGCGGTGGCTAATTAGAGTCAATGAGGCTACACAGAGCGAGAGGCTCGGATGCATGGGAAAAGTCAGTTTGTCGGAGGTCAGCGGGAGGTCAGAGACTGAGAGCGTGTGTGTCCAGCTGCACACACAAGTTCAACATTTTACCTGCACAGATGTGGATAAATGTCTCGTTCCAGAGTTGTCGTGCATTTCTAAATTAATGATAAAAAATTAATTTATAAAACAAATGAAAATGATCCTTTAAAATGTAGACGTTTAGCAGGTTGGTCCCGGGCCTCTTGTTGGGACAGTGTCTCTAAAAGCCCAGATAAAAAAAAACATGAATTTGTTGTGCACAGTGTCCACGCCCGGTCAGAGTGGTTTTCTTCCCACGATGCAACACGAGGGAGGTTGTTTCCAAATGTAGGCCGCTCAGCCGTTCCTCGTTTCGTTTCCTGACAGAAGTGTTGTCACAGATATGTTGCAAAATACTTGATCTTCAGTTTTTGTTGCAAGTTGAAGCATTTCTTTTACAATGACCAAAAAAAAAGGGGTTTGTCGGTTTACTTATAAACATACGGTGGTGGCCATTTTGGATTTCAACGTGGCAACCCAATTTTCAATATCAACCTTTCTTACGCCCAGATGCAGAGTGGAAGTCGGCACATTGCTTATTTTGCCAAGTCACCAGCTCACAAGACAGAGGGACAACTGAGATGGCAGCCATCTTAGATTTAGACATGGCAACCTAATTTTGATAAGGACCTTTCCAGTGGCGGCTGAGTGGTGGGGCGGCACCCCAGCGCCCCCTATTGGTCAACCGCCACTGGACCTAGATGCAATCACACACCACAACGGACATGGATACCTCACTTATGTTTCAAGTTATCCAGCTCATAAGAAGGACAGATAGAAGAATGGATGGAGGGTATTTCCAGTTCCCCTCTTTGCTCTGCGACGGGGAACAAAAATAGACAACACACTTGGGAACTGTTAAAACTAATGGGTTTAGTTACAGAGTTGCAAATTGCCAAATACAACTTTTTACATCTCAGATTATTTATAAATTTTGACTTCAGATTCATTTATTTTCAATATTAAATGTTAGAGATGGCTCTTGCGTGTCTTCATGGGAAACGGCTCATTTGGCCCAGCTCACCATAAAAACAACCCTCTTTTGGCTCTCAGATGGCTCGTTGCTGATACTACTTGTGAACCGGCTCTGGGCCAGTTGTTTCAGCTCCCAAACGGCTCTTTAAAGAGCCGCTGGACCCATCTCTGCTACATGTGGACCGTCCTGGCAGACCGTTCTTAATAAAACTTTCTGTGCGTAACACTGCAGTCTGCAACACAATAATGCTGTGTGTTACAAGGACGCAACACTTAATCATCTTGTCTGCCAGAGACAAAAACAACAAAAGGAAGATTTTCTGGAAGTACTGTTCTTGTGCCAATCAGGAGGCAGCTTCTCTGAGCAGAGCTGATTCAGTGTGAACTCTTCTCCGCGGGTACAAATCCGGAGGTTTATGGTGAAACCACCAAAGTGGGAGAAGAGAGGGAGAATAAAAGCATGTGCTGCTCCCCCAGGGCAACTGAAGGCTTTGGCTAAAAATACTCCTCCAAATTTCTCAATCACACTCTGTCCTGCTGCGCCACGAAGCAGGAGCTTCAGAACTTAAAAAGCGTGGAGGAATTAACACAAAGAAATAGGCCGCCGCTGAAACGGGTGCAATGCATTCGTCTTCTCCCCACTTGATCATCCTCCCTCCGCTCCGCCCGCTTTCTTCAACCGTCTTCAGCCTTTAGAAAGGGAATTAATCCTTCTGTGATCTCTGCTTCACTTTTTTTTTTTTCTGAGCGTTTTTCCTGAGAGGGATGCTGGTGCACCATCTCGAGGTTCAGGAGGTCGTGGAAACCGACTGTATACTCTCTGACCGGTTATAAGAGGAGTAAATAAGAAACAGTTTCAATTAGAAACGCAGCCGCTGGCAAATTCTTTACCGTTAATCACGGAGCAGCTAATAATCTCTCCTCGAGGTCTTTGAATAAACAGGCTTTACGTTTATTTGTTAGAGTGAAAATCTTTCGTTGCGCTGTCTCCAGAGAAGTGTCACCTGGTCGTCTCTGAATCTGTTGCTGTCGTACGGATGTTTTCTTTGCCCTGAAATCGTGTTATCTGAAGAGAATCGCTTTGTTTGTGCAGAGGAGGTAAATTATCTGGCGTGCAACCGCTCCGTGCGAGTGTCACTGTTGTTTCATAGAGCATGTTCTCAGGCCCTCAGATGAAGTCCCCGTTCGATCAAACAGCTGGTCTGGTGAGTCTTACAGGGCAAGCTGGCAGCCAATTACTTCACTCCATCTTTTTTGTTTACCCTGGGAGAAAATACGAGCATGCATCAACACGGAGCAGCCTCGAAACAAATCGCTTCGTGACAAATAATGGAAGGAGAAAAAAAAAGAAAATGAAGAAGAGGGGGGTCTTCTGGCTGTCAACTAATAAATTAGTTTTCTGGAGAATTGTCTCAGAGCAAAACCATCAAACAGACACTGACATTAAACAGAGAGGAGGAGGCAGAACATGGTGGAAGGAAAGGAGGGATGGTTCTCCTCCAATAGAAAAGATGCACAATTATCTTCTCACTGTGAACGACTGAGGCCTCAGAACAGTGCAGCTTAAATCTTGTAGTTTTATAGCGATCCCCTGGTTCTTACTCCAAAAATAGTATTTGGGCTGCAGTTCATATGGACTTATTTACATTAATCTCACGTAACTATTTTGGTTTAGTGAAGACAACTTACTTTTATGGGTTCAATTAACTTAAGAGTCACTCATTTTATATGAAATGAACTTTTTACTTTGAGTCCAAGTGAAACTATTAAGCCAGCTTAATGCAGCTTAATTAATACAATCTGATGTCTACGTCTGACGTTATGACATAAACTTCATCCGAGACAGATCCCACTGTACCTTTTTGGAGTCTATGATGTCAAAAGTATAAAACAGAAAAAACTATACATCATCAATTTGATAACACTTTTAGGGAAATACCACATACACTAATAAAAGTTTAGTCATTCTCTTCCCTCTTTTCATGCTTTCCAGAAGGAGTGTGAACATTGTAAACATTTCTGACTTTAATAACAAGAAAGCTATAAAAACATTTGATTTGTGCTGCTTATTTAATGTGATGATTTGAATAATCCCCCGGGCTTTTGTTTATTTGTTTGAATGCATAATGATAACTGTTGTTGTAATGTTTTACTTTTAATAAAGATTTTCATAAAAAAAAAAAAAAGCCAATGTACTGACCTCTTGTTCAACCTCCATTTTTTCAGAGCATCAACTATCGATGAGATTTGGATTGCAGTAGTCCCTCGCTACGTCGCGGTTCGACTTTCACGGTTTTTCAAAGTAAGACTGGACATGACACACAACTGGCTGATTGATGGATGAGCCACACGATCGACATGGATTTTTTTTATTTAAACTAAATTATTTAAAATTATTTAGCACCTCCTGCACCTGTCTGCAGCCCACAGGTGCAGGGAGAAGCTCCCTCCTGCAGCATGTCATGATCTCTGCTCTGCAGAGGAGAAGTGGGCGTGGCATCCTGTCTCTTTTAGAGCGTTTAGAGTTTACTAACATTGTTTAGAATATTGCAAGAGTGTGGGAAGGGTTTAAAACACCTTTATGTATATGTATATGAAAACTATAACTACAGGACACTGTATGACACTTAGGATAAATAACAACAACAATAAAATACAAACCTTATATCTGCAGTTGGTGGTTTGGGCTGAAATCAAGTCTGCATGGTAGTTTTACGTTGCTCAGTTTCTTCTACGCAACAGTTTCTGTTGACAGTTACAGATAAACTGGAGCAGAGTCTAAAAACTGTTTACACCGCGCTCTCCAACTGATGCTGTTGCTAGGCAACCACTCTGTGAGTTCACTTAGCTTCATGCTAACTGAAAACGCTACATAAAAACACACAGCTAGCAACAAGTCAATATGTATATTATTTTAATTTCATATAAGTCATATGGAATTAGAGTTGTGCTAAAAGACATTCAACATAATTTACATCAATATTTGATTTAGTTTTAGACATGTTTTGCATCCTAAACTTGATTAAGTGTAGCAACCATTTTTGGATGTTAGTGGCTGTTAGCTGTGGAGGTCATTCGGAATAAGGTTGATCTAATCGGTTAGGCTGTTGTAGATGCATGTCCAGTGATTAAACATTTTAAAAATATGTAGCTACATCTAAGACAATAGGCAGGAGAATTAAAAAGTCAACCCAAATAAAACCATTCATAGAACCGTGCATAGAGGATCTCAAGGACAGATGTCCTGCACTGTTCCAATAAAAAGAGGAAGTAATGCAGATTGAAGTTAAATGTCAAGTTTTATTTTTACTTAGATGTTAGGAATGATTGGTTACTACAGGGGCGATTCTAGAAACTGCCCTTTAGGGGTGCTTAGCCCTCAGTGTTGACAATGACACTTAGCTTGAACAACGCAGTGGCTATTGACATCAGAAGCATTTTTAAAGTGTGGGGACACATTGGTGGGGGGTCTGGGGGGGTCCTCTCCCAGAAAAATTGAACAAAGTCGATAACATTTCCTGCATTCTGTTGTATTTTAATGAGTTTTTAAACACCTGTGTTTACCCACATCAATTCAGTTCAGTTTAGCACCAAGTAAATACTTGATTCAATAACTGTTTTAGAGAGCATGACCGAGGAACCCAACAGTTGTAGCATTTCTCCCGGATGTGTCTGAATGTGGTGGTTTTTGAAGCTGTGACTCCTGACTCAGTCCACTCTTTCTGGATCGCTGTCAGATTCTGGAATCTTCTCTGTTTGATAATCTGCTGAAGTCCACGGTCATCTCTTTTGCTGGTGCATCTTCTC
>JARVGS010001283.1:3295354-3307091 GCA_031762315.1 Hypsolebias antenori | reverse complement strand
CGCGTAACTCGATGTTTTTGTTTTTTTTGCTTTATTTTTGCTTTATTTTTTGCTGTATTTGTTTTAGTTCTTATCTGTTTTGTAGATACAGTAAACTGTTCATCTGAAACAAAGACCGAACACATGACAACCTTCTGGGAAAATGACTCAGGGGAAGCCTCTCAGGTTTTTCTTAACAAGACACATGCCTTTGTGATGCGCCGCTGCGCTATACGATGTCTCTGCTTACTCTGCAGGGGTGACACATTTCCAGTAGAAGCCTCAGACGAGTCAAGATGTCTTTACTGGAAGAAATCAAGAAACGGTGATTCAGTTTGCACAAAAAAAAAAATAAAAATGTGTGAGTAACATCACTAAGATCAAAGTTAATCGAGCAAGTTGGAGAGACGAGAAGTATAAAGCATACTGTAACTGTTCCAGTGTGTGTGCTTACTGGAGTTTGGGGTCAAACTAAGGGCTTAATGTAATTCTCCAGCACAACAGGATTTGTATTAGTCCTAAAAGGGTCAGTGGGGTTAAGAGCTTCCAAGTAGTAGTGTTCAAATCCTCATTTCACCTCATGGTCTGCTTTAGACAACTGAGAAAAGGAGGAAGATTTCAGGAAACATATGTGTAAGTCAGTTCAATCCTTTCAGGATTTCCGGAGGTAATAATCAACCATGCTTGTAGGTTAATGCCCATAAGTATGAAGTGTGGTAAGTTTGGTGCTTTGTTTTGGTGTTGACTTAATGACTTGTTTACGAGAGGCACAGTTTCAAAGGGTCAATTTGATTTATGCAAACTCCTGGAGCTTAACTCCTTTGCAGTAACATTGGCTGCTGAGAAGTCTTTATTCATTGTCTGACTCCAGCAGGGGACACAGAAACACATTTTAAATGTGTTTAGAGTTAGTTTAATCTTGTTTTCCGAAATTTGTCACAATTCCTATAACTAAGAACAGATTATGATGCAGTGTACATTTGATTGCGCCATACAATTAAACGCCTAGTCCTACTCAAAGGGATGCATTTTGCCGACGACCCTTTCTGTCAAAAATGTTTCTTTTAGATCATTTTACGATGAAAAGGGACAAAGTTAGAGAGTCACAGTTTCTTTATTTGTCATACGCACCACATGCGGTACATATGGTGGAACGAAATTGTGCACACAGCGTCCCCGTTACATCCAACAATAAAATGTAAAAGAAAAACTGTAATAAGATGTAAGATATTAACCAAGAAAAACATTAACTAAAAATACACTAAGCACTAATAGCATAAAAACAATATGCCGAACAGCAGCACGAACATGAGTCTGTGTGAGCAGATGAGTAATGAACACAGCAACATGAAATAAATCAGTAGCAACATGATGTGATATTTCACAGTGATTATTCTGGTTAGAGATTCTTGAGTCTAACAGCTTCAGGGTAGAAGCTGTTCCTCAGTCTAGTGGTTCAACACCTAATGCTCCTCAACCTCCTGCCTGAGAGGTGTGGGGCAAAAAGTGTGTGTGTGCTGGGTGAGTGGGGTCCTTCATGACGCAAGTGGCTCCAGAGTTAAGAACTGAGGAGTTGAGCATTGAAGAGTTGAGAACTAAAGAGTTGAGAACTGAAGAGTTGAGAACTGAAGAGTTGAGAACTGAAGAGTTGAGAACTGAAGTAGGGATGCACAATATTGGATTTTAGGCTGATATCTGATATGTTGAAATTTATTTGGACAATAACCGATACAGATTCCGATATTTTTAATACACGTTCCTCTGTCAGAACATAGCCCTCTTATTTAAGCTTATTGTATAACAGCTTTAAGAGATGTGACATATATTCAGAAATATATGATATGCATAGCACTTAAACGTATATTAAATGAAAAGTGTTAAAAGTTATTTATTAGCATTAGCCACCTGCGATGCCGCCTCACTCATGGAGGCTTGTTCCAGATTCCTAGCTTCAGTGTGGGATCCTCTGCACTCCTGTGCATGAACCTTTTTAAGTTCAAAGTTTTTGTCTATACATTGTGCCATAAGACTAATCATGCTAACGGGTCTAACACTTGACGTCCAAGTGTCTGTGGTAAAACTCATCCAAGTGCTATTGGCTATTAGCCCCTCAGTGAAGTTAGAAATGACGGCTTGTAACGTCGGAAAAATATCTCAGACTGGGGACGATGTAGCGCGGCTCAGCGTAGTCCAAAAATCTTCGGAATCCAATATTCTCAACAAAAAAGACTTCCACACCGCTGACATCTTGACTTTTTCCTCTCCGTCGTGACCAGATCAGGTAGGCGCTTGTGACATCATCATGCTGTGCTGGCGCTGCAGACATGCTTGTCACTGGGTTGTCATACAAAAAACAGCGTATTTTACATGGTGTTATTTTGATGGAATCACCAATAACCAATATTTAACTTTAACGCTAATATCAGCCGATACCGATACATGCCGATAACATTGTGCATCTCTGAACTGAAGAGTTGAGAACTAAAGAGTTGAGAATTGAAGAGTCAAGAACTGAAGAGTTGAGAACTGAAGAGTCAAGAACTGAAGAGTTGATAACTGAAGAGTCGAGAACTGAAGGAAGAGTTGAGAACTAAAGCGTTGAGAACTGAAGAGGTAAGAACTGAAGAGTTGAGAACTAAAAAGTTGAAAACTGAAGAGTTGAGAACTAAAGAGTTGAGATATGAAGAGTTGAGAACTGAAGAGTAGAGAACTGAAGAGTTAACTAAAGAGTTTGAGAACTGAAGAGTTAAGAACTGAAGAGTTGAGAACTAAAGGACTGAGATCTAAAGAGTTGAGAACAGAAGAGTTAAGAACTGAAGAGTTGAGAACTAAAGAATTGAGAACTGAAGAGTTGAGAACTGAAGAGTTAAGTAAAGAGTTGAGAACTTAAGAGTGAAGAGTTGAGAACTAAAGAGTTGAAAACTGAAGAGTTAAGAACAGAAGAGTTGAGAACTAAAGAGTTGAGAACTGAAGAGATGAGAACTAAAGAGTTGAGAACTAAAGAGTTGAGAACTGAATAGTTGAGAACTGAAGAGATGAGAACTAAAGAGTTGAGAACTGAAGAGTTGAGAACTGAAGAGTTGAGAACTAAAGAGTTGAGAACTGAATAGTTGAGAACTAAAGAGTTGAGAACTAAAGAGTTGAGAACTGAATAGTTGAGAACTGAAGAGTTGAGAACTGAAGAGATGAGAACTGTAAGTCTTTATAAACAAAGTTTAATCTGAAAGACTGCAGAGCAAAAATAAATAAAAAACTAAAGGAAGAGTTCAAATAAAAAGTAGTTAAAATTAACAAATCACAAACTAAACAGAAAAAGAAGCAATGGAATATTTTTAAAAGAAAATTATATATTTTGTCTCAGCAAACGTCATAGATCGACAGGTATGGTAAAAGACAAATAGTCGTTAAGTTTTGAGGACTTGCTGTGATCTGAATGTACTTTAGCACTTAGTGAGCCTGAAAACAGTCACTCTGTTTGACAACCTGTACAAATGAATAAATGCAAATGTCACCGTTTTTATTGTTCAAGTGTCATTACTGCCATGTCATTAAGCTGAAAGTAGCTACCTGTGCACCATGAATTCAAACGCTCAACATCTGGCAATCATAAATCATGAAACACTGAGGGAAAGGAGTAACCTGAAGGTGATACGTTGTCAATGATGCTTCATTTTTGCTTTTAAGTGGTATTAAAATCAGATTTCTGGACAAAATGCTGATTTAAATGTAAAACAAGCAAGAAACCCAGGACATGGAAGGACTGTTAAGCAGTCTGACCAGATCCGTGATGAGACCTTTTAAACTGAAGGGAAGTTGTCTTCAGCACTTTGGTGGAAACAAATTGCTCACGTCGCAGAGCTGAACTATTGTAAGTTTTTGATAATCTTACCGTTGTTAACCAGAAGGATTGTGTAAGTTACGCAAACATGCCAAACCTCTGAACCAACGGACAGTTCAGCATCTGCTCTGTGATCTGCATGCACCACGTTCAGTGCACACTTCATGTAGCTGCCGTGCACCGCCGTGAAGCATCAGGTGCTTCAAACCAAAGATTATTATAAAATTAGACAGTTATTTTAACAACTTTCAGAGATTCACCCATAAATACTCCATAAGAGAGTCACATTACGACACATTTACTCGTGCAAACCTTAATGTAGCCCAAAAAGTGAGAGCACAAGAACAGAGTGGCTCTTGTTGCTGAACTGAAGCCACGTGCTGCAGTTTTTCAACAACTTCAGTAAGAAAATATTGTTTATCACTACGCTAGCACTTGTTGCGCAATAATCATCACTGCCTTAGTAAAGAGCAAAACAAACACCCGTTGTGAGAAAGAAAAAAAAGTCAAAAAATTTTAGATAAATTTGAGGACACGTTGCTTAAAATGCCCGTTCCTGATGACGTCACAGTGTTGGGCTCAATATGAGTGAAATAACTTTGTCAAAAAATAGATACCTGCTGTAACTTCAGGATTAAAACATCTGGTTGTTTTAAGACTTGTCAGCTTCTAAACTGATAAAGATCAAAGTAAATAAAACACAGTTTGCTCGTCCAAAGGGGCAAACTTCTTCCACATTTAGTAGGAAAACAGAAAAACACAGTCAACTTTCTGATGATTCTCACTTTCCATGAATAATAAAAGGAAAGAAATAAAACTGTGAACCGAATCCTTGACTCGGACACGTGCACGCTTCCCCTCCTAAACCCATCTGCCATGTAAGCACCTCTGAGCTGCAGCCCCACGCATTTCCATCACTCAGCCCATTTAAAAATAAATGAGTAAATATGAAATTAATAAGCTGAAAGATTGGAGCGCCGAAGCTCTGCACACACATGCACTGCCTCCAGGAGAAATGGTTCAACCACATTTGCATGGGGGGTGGGGGGGTGACTAGCCTGGCATATTTTATCCACCCACTGCAGCTGATATTGGATCCTGCAGCTCCGATGTGCCGCATCTCCCGTTCGGTGTTATCGCCTCATCATTAGAGAATTGTTCGGTTCTTTAATACCAACAGCTCAATTAGCAGCAGATGTGTTCCTGCTGTTACAAAGGCTTATTTTTATTTTCCTTCAGATGAGACAAACTGAAGGACAGTTTCTGGTCCTGCTGGGTTTGAGTGCATCTGTGCTAGCATGACTTTCAACACCAGTTTCATTAGAACGTAACTTAACTTTACTAATGTGCCTGTGATTAATAATTTATGAAAATATTTGACATTTCATTGAGTCTCTGAGCTCTTCTCTAAACCAAACTCTTGACGCTGAATGTTTTTGGTTTATGTGTGGAGGTGAAAAAGTTAACAAGTGCAAACTCCTCCTGGAAGGCCCATCTGCTGTAAAACCTTAAACACGGACCAATCAGATGGACTTGACCTGCCCAGGTACGTGCAAAAACCTCTCCAAGAGGTGTGAGTTGAAGATCTTGTGGACCGGGGAGCTTCGTCAGATGTTTCCTCACTGTTTGTTGGAGTTCTCTGGAGCTGCACGGAACCCTGTCCTGTCCCACCACCAGACCCAACCGTCCACCAGGTGCTGGTCAGCTGACAGTCTTACTCCTCTCTTCACCCGAGTGTAAAAGACAGAGCTGCAGGTCCAATGCAACATTGACCGACATCCTTTGGTCCAAGGTGGCCTGGTACCAAATACATGTACACGTATGGACCACCCTATGTTTGAACATGCTGTTTGTAACGGACAGTCCCAGGACAGAACGCTGCTCAGGTTCAGATCAAGGAGGTCACTCCCCTCCAGATGACTTCATCTGCTCTGTCAGCTTCCTGCAGCCACATCTGAGCAACATCTGAGGATCAACATCTTGATGAGCAACAGGAGCATAAAAAGCTGCAGAGGACATCCAGTCAGCGCTGGAGCATTACCTGCCAGTGGTAGTTGTGTTCTGGCCCTTTTCTTGTAAGATGAACTAAGTATTAGTCTTCCTTATACAGTATGTCTTCATGCTTTCAGTGAAACCTCCCCTGGATTCTCCTCTGTGGACCTCAAGCTCTCCTGTGCCTCCTCAGCTGCCTCCACGCCTCCCTACCACTTGCCTACCTCCAGCTTGGAACCACTGTTTGGACGTTCACCTTCTTAGCTCTGGAACCGCTGGATCACCTCTCCCCACAACTGACTCCAGTCCCTACTGTAAGAAAGAGCAGCAGAAACATGATCACCCCTGCTGACAGATCATTAACCCCTCTCCTTACTCTTATAGGTTCCAGCTCCCTCTCTGGCACTTTTGATGACAATTATCATAAACATCATAAACCTTATTGGAGTCTTGGTATCAGTTCGCTCCAGTCCTTATACCCAGGTATAGCCACAATCTTTACATCGTCATTGTCCACATGGACATTAAAGGCCACCTGGAGAACAACAGAATGCTCACATGGCACCTCTTTCAGGACACCAACAAACTATGGAGGTTGGGTCTTGTTCATTTGGGAAATCTCCACCACTGAGGCGCTCAGCACCCACACCTGCCGGACTCGTGTCTCTCTATGGGCAACTCCAGGATAGGAAAAGTCCAATTTCTCTCCAGAAGTTTCAGAGTCTACACTTTGTGTGGAAGGGAGCTGAAATGACGTTCTACACGCCAAGATCCAGTTTGTGTCTCCAGGATTTGGCGGACCCTGGGACCTTACCTCATCTGCAGCCCTGGCCTCGATGGCTGCACTCCCTTTGTCTTCCCCTTACACCATTAAAAACCAGAACTGGGACACTTCTACCTCTTGATGTGAATGCTGAAAATGAGAGTTTGTGAGGAGAGTGAAATAGGATCTGGTGAAAGTTATGCAAGAAGCACCTGGACCACAGTCTCAGAGCTGTGTCTCAATGTTTTGCAGACTTATATTTACGATTTTATGTAGTCCTCTGACTATGCGGGCTATTAATTTCCAACTCAGACAAGAGTCATACCCCGAAGCCAAATAAATTTAATCAAAAACAAACCTGTTCCCAATTTTTGCTCCATCACAAAGTCTTAATAAAGGTTATTCAACATGAATACACTATAATTGGCCCTCTGGAACTGGAGGCACCATCCTGCTATTCTCCCTGTGAAGCAGTCATTTCGTTATTCAGTGTCCAATTAAAACGGCCTCAGTCTCCACAGGAGCTCTCTACTCTTGTGAGGACCACCTGCAGGAGCCTCGCTCCGTCTCAGCAGCCCGCCTCGTGTCATTAGCCTTCATACAGGCTCAAAATGGAAATGCCAGTAAGTTCAATGCAAGCCACCACTTTTATTTTTCGCCTGCTCTCCCTCAGCTCTGATTTCTCTCAAAATCTCTGCCACAGGATTCTATTCACATGGCTTTTCTGCACATTTAGCCCATTTTTCCTGCTTCTGCTCTCAGCGGGGAATCTGTCCATGTCTCCGTCTTCTCTCGGCATCCCCACGCTTCGCCTTCGGATAAAAAAATAAATAAGTAAAGCCACTACATCCATTCCCCGCTGTGTCAAGAAGAGCAAAATCTTTGAAAGGTCTCCGCTGCTCTTAACCTCTCTTTCTGCCTCCATAAGTGAGTCTGTTTTCTGTATTTTTCTCTCATGTCTCATCTTTACTGTCGATAGAAGTTCACGCCGAGGCGATTTAATTGGAGAGGAATGGTGAAATGAAAACCTCCTGAAGAATGACCAAAAATCTGCGTTTACTGTGCATGTATAACAATTAAAGTGTTTTAATTTGGAAATTGTAACTATAAAAGATGCTTTGCTAATGAGGGACAGTGGATTTCCCAACTAAATATTCTGCATAATCATTACAATCTAAAACCGATGTAGCTTTTATGAATTGTTCACAGGCTGATAATGTGAGAAACTGTGTGTCATTTCTCTAATCCTTGAGTTTCCTGCTCGCCACTGTGTTTTCTCTTCATTGTTGTCAGCTCCTGTCTCACCTGTCCTTAACCCCAATCACCCCAGGTGTTCGTCATGATGTCTCATTAGTGTCCCTATATTTTCTGCATCTCTGTGTTTTCCCCTTGTCTGTGGATTGTGCTCCCAATCCTGTCATGCTCTGTTCCTCTCGTCGTTTCCTCCAAGTTTTTGCTGCACCGTCAGCTTTTGTTTTGTTTGGTTTAAATAAATATAAATTATTTGTTTTTACCTTGGAGTCTCTTGTCGTCTGCCTGCCCGTGGGTTCAACATTAAATTACAGATCGAGTCAGATACACTTGTGCAGTTAATTTATTTGTCTACAAACAGACCTTGGTAAGACGTGTGGGCAGGTGTGTAAATAAAGGTTTTATCTTAGAAAATGCATCGCTTGACAATTTTAATTTTCTCTGCTTTATTAAATTTAATGACTTTTTAAAATTGAACATGAAATAAATATGCACCTAAAGTGCAGAAACAAAGTATATTTCTGTTATTCTCAGGCCAAATGTTTTAGTAATATGTTGTTAAAGCTCATTTCAAATGTGTTCTCACGAGCTGCTCAATAATCCAGGTAGATGAATCTAACCAGGTTGAGTCAGGTCCTCTGTGTGGATTCTTCTTTGCTGAAACTTTTGTCTTTTATCCAAAAGATTTCTTCAGTGTGATGAAGGAAGGAACTCAGACTGAAGAAGTGTTTTGGATAAAAGACGAAAAGTTTTAAACAAGAAGAACCCATCCAGAGGACCTGACTCAACCTGGTTAGATTCATCTCATGAGGTTTTTATCGACATCATTTTCTTTTTAGGTGAGTTTTTGATGGGTTTTGGTATCTGTTTCATATAAAGCACAGCACAACTGGACCTTTTGTATTTTACAACCCCCTTCCCCCCTAACAAAATTCTGTTAAATTCAATTCAGTTTAGTTTATTTACTGTATAAAGCACCAAGTCACAACAGAAGTCATCTCAGGGCACTGAACAGAAACATTCATATATAAAAATAACAAATTAACACTATTTATCTGAGGAGCAGACTGCTTTGAGTTTAACTTCATCTTGGACCAATACTCTTTACTTTATATGTGCTTCCATTAGGTAAAGTCATTAAACAGCATGAGATAAATTTTCATTGTTATGCTGATGATACACAGTTATATTTGTCCATGAAACCCAATGAATCCAATCAGCTACTTATACTACAAGCATGTCTTAATGACATAAAAATCTGGATGACCCTAAAATTTCTGCTTTTGATTACAGGCAAGACTGAGGTTTTGGTTTTTGGACTTCGCATCTTAGGAATATTTTTTCAGTCTTTTGACCTCCTTTGGTGTCATTACTCTATCCTCTAGTTCTAATGTTAAAAATATTGGTGTTATTTTTGATCAGGACATGTCTTTTATCCCCCACATTAAAAACGTTACTAGAAACACCTTCTTTCACCTGCGTAATATTACTGAAATTAGAATCATATTGTCCAAAAATTATGCAGAAAAACTGGTTCATGCATTTGTCATGTCTAGACTGGACTATTGCAATGGTTTGTTATATGGGTGTCTAAATACTTCTTTAAAAAGTCTTCAGTTGATCCAAAATGCTGCTGCCAGAGTCTTAACTGGAGTTGGTAGGAAATATCTCCAGTTTTAGCTTCTCTCCATTGGCTCCCTGTCAAATTCAGAATTGAATCCAAAATCTTACTTCCAACCTACAAAGCTCTCAACAACCTAGCTCCATCTTATGTTCGAGATCTTATTGTTCCAAATTTTCCCAACAGAGTACTCCTCTCTCAGACTATAGGCTTACTCGCAGTGCCTAGAGTTTCCAAAAGCAGAATGGGAGGAAGACCTTTCAGTTATCAGGCTCCTCTCTTCTGGAACCAACTTCCAGTTTCTGTCTGTGAGACTGACACATTTAGGGTTGGCTTGTTATGCTGCCTTCAGCTTAGACTACTAGAGGACAAATTGACCTCATTTCCTTTAATGATTTGCTAAAATTGACCGGTTTTCATTTGATACTATTTCTATTTTAACATGTGATTCTTGACCTGCCATTGGGTTTCTGTTCCTACCAAACCCAGCAGGTCAAAGCAGATGGCCACTTGTCCTAAGCCTGGTTCTGCTAAAGGTTTCTTCCTCATGAAGGAGTTTTTCCTTTCCACTGTCACCTTCATGCTTGCTCAAGATGAGAGTTCTGCAGTCTGCTCCTTAGATAAATAATGTTAAATTTTTATTGTTATATATGAATGTTTCTGTTCAGTGCCCTGAGACGACTTCTGTTGTGACTTGGCGCTATACAAATAAGCTGGATTGAATTGAAGGGTATTTTCATGCTATGTAATTAGTTACTAATATTAGAAATAGAAAAAAAATCTGATAAAAAAGATCAAAATTAAAAAATTCTTAACTAATAGGTTTAAAACTAAAGATCAGGCAAAACCTTTTTTTTTAATGTTGGATTTCTTAATGATTTAAAAGTAACGTTTGTTGATGTGTGGGGCATCGGCGTCTGGTCAATTATAAACTTTACTCTGAATTGTAAATCATGAACTATAGTGCTGAAGGTGTAATACGTCTTATTTTTGGACTTGGACCAAAGGAAAAGTAATAAACTTCCAGTCAAGACTCAGTAAACAAAGTTATATGTCAACAAACAACCAAATATATATTGATTAAAGTTGTGCATTTGTTCATATAAGTCTACAGTGGACTTGTTTAAACACTTTCAGAAAACTTTGCACCCTCAGATAGAGAGGGCTTGTAATTGCTTCACAGATCATTCTATTGTTTGTATGCGGGTGAAAACATCTTGGGCTTTCAGTAATTTTGGCTGCGCCTCATGGCATGTCACAGCGAGCTCACTTGAATTTTAATTAGACTCTATTCAGCGCGATGCACCGTCACTGAACAGCTTGGCTGCAGCACACCGGAGGAGACGATTCTGTTTAGTTTCCATCCCGGCAGCTTCCCTCCCAGCCTTACGCTTTATCAGACGCATGCCCCGTTTGTTTGAACTTCATCTTAGTTCACATCTACAAAAGCAAATTAATATTTGTTCTTGTGTCCTTTAAAGAAATATTTTAAAAACACCTAAATGTTTTAGGAACAAATGGATTTGATGCAGTAATTGTGATGAAATGCTCAACCAAAACAATTAACCAGTTTGTAGTATTTTATACACCGATACATTTTGTAAATGATTGATCGTGACGCTTTGATTTTATCTTAAATTTTCCACATTAGTTGCCTTTTTTTCGTTCTCTTTTAATCACCTGGCCTTTTTTCCTTTCCCCCAGGATTATTCATGAGGATGGTTACTCAGAGGATGAGTGTAAGCAGTACAGAGCAGTTGTCTACAGCAACACGATTCAGTCCATCATGGCCATCGTCAAAGCCATGTCCAACCTGAAGATTGAGTACGAGGATAGTGCCAGAGTGGTAAGACATAACTTTTCACCCACTCATATGAGTGAAATCATAATAAAAATATTAAAGTTTTTAAACTTTGCATACTTTTTCCAGCCATTTTTTTTTTATTCTGTACCTGCAGTAATCTGGCTATAAGACTCACTATATAATTTAATTTGACAAAGCAACTACCATAATCCTCAGGCTTTAAAACGCACCTGCCTCTAAGCCGCACTTATTAAATATAAGATAAATCATAATTTTGTACATAAATAAGATGATCTAGTTATTTAGACGCGGTTATCCACCATTCATTGTTGGGATCTGTGCCCAGCCAGTTCTGACAGCGTGCAGTTTTTTCATGCAGTGCAAGACTCAGCCAGCAGATGGCGTCTACAAGAATACAGGTAGTCCCCGGTATCCGGCTTAGTTCCGTTCCACCGGCCCGGCCGGATACCGAAAAAGCCGGTTACCGGA
>JARVGS010001283.1:3273989-3287894 GCA_031762315.1 Hypsolebias antenori | reverse complement strand
GTCGAAAATCGGTTTACGCGCTTGGTAAAACAGGTACGTCACATGTATTTACGTACGTTCCGACTTACGTCAAATTCAGTTTACGCCGCCGCGTAAGAACAGATCTACGTCGTAAGTCGAGGACTACCTGTACATATGCAAAATGATTTTTTTTTATCAGAACTTAAAAGTATATTATTCAAAGTGTTTAGCATAATTTTGCTGTTATTTATGTGTAATACCACAATGAATGTATGTTTATACTGTTTAAAAATGGCCTCTGTTTTACACAATGTGGTGGGTTGCCAGTTGGGCTGTTTTGGGGCTTGTTTTCATAGAGCTGTTTGCTTGTTTGCATCGAGAGATCTGGCAACACTGTTCAACATGCAGCAGGACGATGACCCAAACACAGCAGCTACTCTAAAAATCTCTTTTCCCGCGACTGTAAAAATGAACGAATGAAACACAATTTAGTAAATGCAACTAACGGCCACAGGTTGTCCAATTTGTTTTTGTAACGCTCACACCTGCTGCTGCAGGTTTTAATTCTGACAGCCCAAGACAAATGAGGCATCACTCTGGGGAACAGTTCAATCTCTGGACCAGAGAGGTGTAAAAATCTAAAACCAGGAAACAAATCAGACGTTTTTTTACTCCTCCATAAGTGACGATTTAAACGCCCTTCAGCAAGGTGCTTCACCACAAACATAATCTGGTGCAAACTGGCCGCGGGTTCTGGTCATACTGGGCCGCCTCCATGCAGGTCTCCATATCTGTAACTAAGTTACCATCACGGCTGCCGCTGAATGAAAGTCAGACAGGAACAAAAAGCCTGCACTTCCAGCTAAATGCTAATGTAATTGTTGTGTTTTTATCTTGACGATGCGTTTAAGGGTGCAGGTTGTGCAGCAGACACATCTCTGTCTCGACTGTAGAAGCTTTTACTGAACGGGGGGAAGAAAAGCAAGTCGTCTTCGTCTGTTACTCGCCCCACTTAATGACCAGACCCGTGTATTTTCAAGCTGCACGGCGCAGGATGTCGTGATGGGAGAAAACTACCTTTAATTTGTTTGGTCCGTGAAAAGGTTTATATATAGAGAGAGAGAATGAAAGGGTCTCTGTCCCTCTGCTCCATTCTGTCTGTGTGTTTTGTGAGGAAGTGGAGTGTGCCTCCATCAGCAGTCTTCAGGCTGACAGGAGGCCTCTGGAGTGCGTTTTGTCCGCTCGACGCCACCTCCTCTGCTGACAGCCTTCAGTTGCCTGGAGACATCGCTGGAGACACAAGCTGTGGTAAATGAGCAGGTTGTTGATGAAAGCCCATGACGGCTTCACGCTGCCATCTGAACACGGCGCCACTCTCACGTCCTGCTCGCTGCTAACAACAAGTTGCAGGCTTTTTTACACCGTGCACGCTAATTTTCTGCTCTTAAAAAAAAAAAAAAAAATGCAGCGTTTTCTGCCAAAACGTGTCTGCTTGATTGGGATGAGGGACGTTCCTGCTATTAGCAATGCAAAAGAGTTGGGATCTGAATTTTAAAGCAGAGTTCTGCAGGGATGGAGCAGTCTGAGGTGTTTAGGTGGCACCACAGGTCTGCTGTCAGAAGCTCTGAGATGCTGATTGAGGAGGATCGTTTACGCTCTACTCAGAAAGCTCCAACTGTGGGGTCGGGGAATTATCCTGAATTGTTTGGAAAAACAAGCCAAAAAGTTGGTTTTGCTGCAAAACAGCAAAATAAATCCAGTCATTTTATATTTAAATTACCAGTAAATTTCAAACATGTAATAAAAAAAACGGCTTTCTTCATGAACCTTCATCAACATGATGTGTAAATTAATTGTAGCTCTCATTAAACAGAATATTTACCAGCATGAGTAAACAGCCAAATAAGCTGTTTGACATGCTTACATGAACTACACAGAATTCTTGTTTTTACTGATAAAAATAATACAAATACGTGTTTTTTTAATTAAGAACCTGAGCCGTTAAGATCAAAAGTCTAACACAGCCTGTGGTGAAGATTAAAATTTGATTCAGATCCTTCAATAAAATTTACAAATCATTGCTGAGACAAGAGGCCGCGGTGGCTCAGTGGTCAGTGCTGCAGCTGTTGCTGCAGGTTTGAGCCCAGGTTTTGTCGGGAGGGGGATTCCAGTGAGAAAACTGATCTTTTTTTTTAATTCATGTTTGCTCATTGTGTCCCCTTCCGAGGAAGAAGACAAAGAACAATCAACAAAATAACTGCAAAAAATGTTGCAGCTTTAAGTGAAACAGTAAAAAAAAAAAAAAAAAAAAAAAAAAAAAAAGATGCAATTAATACAAAAAAAGAGTGTAACCTGAGGTGGAAGGGCTCCGCTGATGGACACACATTTAGAAATATTTGGACCCACTTTAAAGTCTGAGAACAGCCAGACCCTCCTGTGGTTCTCAGGTTCTCACATCTCCCAGAAAGATGCTTTTTTCTGCCTGTTTCAAACATCAATATGTGGGATGGGGGGGAGATATTTCCATTTCAGTACATGCCCCAGGGCGTGACCCTTTCCCTGCACTGATTTATTAATAGGATGCAGTCAGTTTACTCATTATGGAGGCAGGAAGTCGTCTCTCTGAGACACGTCGAGTCTTCTTAAAGTGACTCATCGACTCTCAGAACAAATCAGCATTTAGCTCCTTTAAACCTTAAACAGAGAACAAATTAAAACTATAATCCATTTGTTCTCTTTTGTTTCTTTTAAAATAATATTATGCTTGTAATATTTTTAATTCAGTGTTTTAAACTGATAAATGTTACTTTTCTTTCATGTATGTATGTAGTTATATTTAGAAAAGCAAACAATTAATTGATAACACGTAACTTAGAAAGTAAATGACGATGTGTTCAGGTTTATTTACAAACTTCATTTTAATAACAGCTAAAGTGAAAAGTAACAGCTGAAATTTTTCTAAGGAGCCAAAACTGAATTATTGAAATTAAAATGATCAGAACAAAATTTCAAATTAGCAAAACATTACAGCTTAAATTAACACAATGAACACAAAAGTTCAAAACCAGCAAAACAACAGCTAAATGCTAATATCAATGAAAATGTAACTATAGGGCTCAAATTAACCAAACAGTAGCTAAAAGCTAAAACCATCAGAACAGGAGCTAAATGCTAAACTAACAAAACAACAGATATAAAGCTAAATCAGGTTACAAGTTGCTGAAAACTAAAACCAGCAGAAGTGTAGCTAAAAGCCACAAGTAAAACTATAGAAGCCCAAATTAGCAAACGGTAGGCTAAGCCAAAACCAGCAAAACAGTAACTAAACAGTAGCCAAAAGCTTAATGAAGCTAAATGCTAAAGCAGTAAAGCCATAGATAGAAGCCAAAATTAGCTTATTGGTAGCTTAAAGCTAAAATCAGCAGAACAGCTAAGATCTATAATGAGTAAACAGCAGTAGTCAAATGTAGCAAAATAGCAGCTAAAAGCTAAAAATGAAGCATGTGGTTAAGAAGATCATGAAGAGAACAGAGTTTTAAAAACTCGAGTCGATCTCAACATTTTAGTGAAAATAACATAAATAAAGTGAAATAATTTTAAAATGGTAAAAGCTACAAAAATCTAAATTCATAGCTGTAATGTTACGGAAAAGCTGAACCTTTTGATAATTTAATGGCTAAAATTCAGAGCAGGAAAACAAACTATTATAGGACCTGCAGCTGATACAAAATACACGACGCATCACAGAATGAAAACTATTTAAGTTCTTCTGGACTTGAGTAAATAAACGTATTTCGTGAACCGGTACTGAAACAGAACCACTCCAAACCTTTGACATCCCTGCAGCTCAGCTCCTCACAGCTGAGGAGCAACTCAACATGTCGGAGCACATTCTCAACGAACACAACGCCTGTCTGAGCCACCGGACGTTTGATGCCGCTGTCAGGAGCCGGACTCTGAGTGGGAGCTTTCAGACGTCACCACATTTCTGGAGAAGATCTAACATCTGGAGGTTCGTCTGCTGGGAACTCACCGGTCAGGAGCCAGAAGTTGGACCTGCTCTGTCCAGGAGGTGCTGGAGGACAGAAAACCATCTTCATCTTTGCCACTGAAAGCCAAAGGAGGCCTCTTTTTTTATTTTTTTACAGGCTCCGCCATCCAACTGTTCCTCAGTCTGTTCAAAACTAACTTCCTCTAAAAATAACAGCAAAGTGTGAAACGCTTTCAGGCGCACGAACAGCTTCTGACTGTGGAAGTGTTGCAGGTTGAAGCTGCTCTCCGAGCTTCTTCTTCCTGCAAGCCTCACAACACAAACTGACATTTAGCTTTATTTCACTCTCCTGTTAACAAACAAACTCTGTGAGCAACATTCAGACTAAACGTTCGCAGCACGTGCAGTCTGCAGATGTGTGCATGTGCATCTCATTAACTGTAGATAGAATCACTGGATGAACATCTTTAAGTGATATCTGGGAGTTTACCTGGTTCGTGATGGCTGCCACAGCTAATGAAAACAGGAAAATGAGTATAACTGTCATTTTACAAATGCTAAGATTTGGTCTGACAGCTGCTGAGCCTCTTCAACACACGCTAACAGATGTGAAGGTCGTTGTTTAACACTTGATCATGAGCTGCTGTACAGAAAAAGATGGAAACAAGACATTTATGAAATATTCAGAGCAACAAGTCCACCATGTTCACACGTCCTGCAGCTTTTGATGCTCACTTCTGATCTTTTGCCTCAGATCTGATTTTTTTTTTGTTGTTGTGTTCATTCATATTTTAGCTTAAGCGTGACCTCCGTCAGACTCCAGTGTGAACAGTTCTGCAGCGACCTGCAGAGGAAGTGATGTCACACGCAGCACGCTGTGTTGCATGTGAAGCTGTTGTGCAGTCGGAGCCAGTTCAATTATTATCTGACGTGATTGCTTTGGCAGCACGGTGGCACAGCTGGTAGAGCTGCTGCCTCTCAGCAAACAGGTCCCTGGTTCAAATCCCAGTCCGGAGGCCTTTCTGGGTGGAGTTTGCATGTTCTCTCCGTGCTGCGTGGGTTTTCTCCAGGTACTCCACTTTCCTCCCACAGACCAAAAATATGCATGATAGACTGATGGTAACTCTAAATTGTCTCTGGGTGCGAGAAAGAGAGTGAATGGTTGTCTCATTTGTCTCTACATGTCTCTGAGATGGACTGGAGACCTGTCCAGGTGGCCCCCGCCCCTCGCACAGTAACCACTGGACATGGGAACCGGCGACCCCCGTGACCCAAAATGGAAGAAGCGGTTTAAAGAAAATGGATGGACGATAGTTTTGTCTAACGACTACATTTGAACTTGACTCCTCCCAGCTACTTCGATGCCGACTTGCACGTTTGGAATGGGCTCAATGTGCTGAAGGTAGAAACAAACTGAAGTCCCCACCCCGTCATGTTAGTATCAGTATGATCCGACACCAACGTTGGCATCACGTGTTAGTGCAGACTGATGTCATCCAGGACAAGACAAATCAAATAAAAATAAAAAAGACGAAGAAACTGGATTTCTGTTCTGTAGCTGAAGACGTGTGGCGTTCCAAGATTTAAGCTGCATCATGTTGGAATCAATAATATCAACACTGGTTGGATCCACATCCCTCAGCGATGTGGGCTGGATGCAATGCAACATGACCGTTCAGACTGAGACGCTTAGAAAACATCAGATCTGTATCAGATTTAATATCAAATACGTAAAAGAGATTAATCTTAAGGCCGCCAAAAAAAAAAAAGTGTTGCATCTGAGCAAAAACCCTTGGATTTGGGCCACTTTAGTCTGCAGTGTGAACGTGGCCATAACCCCCCTTTCCCTCGTTCTGATGCTCGGTTTGAACTTCAGCAAGTTGTCTTCGTCACAACTAGATACCTGAACAGGTGTGTATGTGTACACACCGTCAAATTCAATCCACTTTAATTCAAAACAGACCACAACTGATTCCAGTCAAAAACAGATCAAGTAATTCAGAATCCAAATGAATTCAATTTTTCCATTTTTTTTCCACTTCAGTTCAGTCAGTTCAGTGAAAAGGTCCAACTCCTTCATTTGATCATAACGTTCAGTGAAGGACTGGACCACGATGGCACCTTGTTCTTCTTACTTTAATTTCTGCAGTGCTGGAACCTAACTATACACTTATGCCTGAGCTGTGTTGCCAGGTAGCACTGCTTGGAGCCATGTCGTTGCCTGTTAGCGTGGCTGCATCATCTACGGTCATAACACCTCCTGCTACCGCTGCACTTTCTGTGCACGCCTCACATTTCAGCACGGACCGTGCAGGTGATACCTGCAGAGCGACAGAAATATTACCTACAGTAATAACCGTCAACGCCAAATGAAGACAGCACAAAATGACAATTTAACGTTAACGCTTGCAACGTGAAGTTATTGCAAGTTGTCCCCTGGGGGTCATTAACGTCTCTGCCGAGTTTATCACCAGTCAGTTCAAACGTCTCGTTTGAGGCTGCACTGTTAGCACATATAAGCAAGAAAATAAAGTTAACTCTGCTTTTTACTCCAACAAAGCCATATATCATCTGATCCTTAATCAGTCTTCAAGAGGGAGGAGGTGGATGGATGGATCAGAGCAGAGTTTCACAGGAGCTGCGTTGGAGGGCCGCTGGGACTCAGACACAGAAGTATATGCTAATGGAGACACAGCGCTAATCCATCACCAGGTCTCTTCAGAAACAATTACGTCAAATTATAGCAACGACCCGCCCCCCCACACACACACACACACACTTTGGCACTTTAATCTGGCTCCAGATGGGGACCCTGCCGATCAACAGGTGGCCTCTCCTCTTATGAACCTCCGTCCCATCGCTGTCATCCGAGTCTTTAGAAACAATGCTGGACCAGAAGGGCCAGACATCCCGGTGAAATACGAGACGGGCGTGTAATTATGATGGAGCGGGTGCACGTGCACGATTTCTGTTTCACAATTAACCACTCACTGAGCCTCCGTCACACCTGTCTCTGTCTTCGATGGTAACAATGGGCTGAAAATGAGCTGCAAGCAGCCTCTTCATTCAGCTGTTCACAGCTCAGCTGCTTCAACTCGTTCTTTTCTTACAAATAAATAAAAAACACTTAAAATATGCACAAAACTTGTGTTACTGCGTAAAACTGACAGTTTAGTTTGGAAAACACAAGTTTTATCTGCTCACATTCTCTGTTTGTCATTAACTTCAGCAAACTGCAAACTATTTCAGCAGTTCATCAAAACATTCAGCTTGTTCAGGAAACTGCGGCTAATTTTGGCTTCTATCTACTTTTCTCTCATTTTAACTTTTAGCTGGTTTTAGCTTGTAGCTATACTGCCCATCACTTTAGGTTACCAGAACAAGTTTTGGCATCAGGCTATTAATTTACAATTTTTTTCTTTTATCTAATGCTTTATTTATTTTACATTTTAGCTACTGTTTTGCTGGTTTTACATTTTAGAAAATGTTCTGATCATTTCAGCTATTAGAACTAGTTTTAGCTCATTTCAGCATTTATCTACTCTTTTGCTAATCTTACATTTTATCTATTGTTTTTTTAATAGCTTTTAGCTACTGCTTTGCTAGGTTTTAGTTATTATCTATTTTAGCTTTTATCCACAGTTTTGATGATTTTAGCCCTTAACTACTGATTTGCTAGTTTTATAAAATGAGCTGATAATTTTAGTTATCAGAACTAGCTTTAGCATTTGGCTACGGTTTTTCTAATTTTAGCTTTTTACAACAATTTGATAATTTAGCCTTTTAGCTACTTTTCTAGTTTTAGCTTTTAGCTTTTTTTTGTTAAATTTCAGCTTTTGTTCACTGATAAGATGGTTTTAGCTTTCAGCTACTTTTATACTAGTTGTAGTTTTTAACACTGGTTAGCTAATTTTAGCTTTATATATATTTCACTAGTCTGAGCTTTTAGCTACTGTTTTGCTTATGGACTATTTTCCACAGTTTTGCTCATTTTAGCTTTTAGTTACTCATGACATCATATTAGCTTTCAGCTACTTTTCTACTAATTTTAGTTTTTAAAAGTGGTTTTCTAATTTTAGCTTCTTTCTATGTTTCCCTAGTCTGAGCTTTTAGCTGCACCTTTTGTTTATACTGACTATTTCCCACAGTTTTGTTCATATTAGCTTTTAGTAACTGTTTGCTAATTGTAGCTTTTAGCTACTTTTATGATCATTTTAGATTTTAGCTTTTGTTTAAATAGATTATTCATTTCTAGTTTTAAAATTAAGCTACTATTTTCATATTTTTAACTACTGTTTTGATCATTTTAGCTTCTAGCTACTGTTTCCTAACTTTATGTACTGATCTGATGAATTTTAGCTTTTAGCTTTGGTTTTATTTCTTTTACTTTTAGCCACAGTTGTGCTCTTTTTAGCTTCTAGCTACTGCTATTAACATTTAGCATCTGTTTAGCTATTTTTGGCCTATATGAATTAGCTTGTTTGTTTTAGTTTTCAGCTACTGTTTTTATTGTTTTCTGAATGTAAACAGCTGTTTTTGTTTGGTTCAGTGCGTCTTGATGCGTGCATGTGGACACAGAGCGTATTCCCGTGAAAAACAGCTGATACTTCCAGCCGAAGCCTGAGACACCCTGCAGTCAAAGCTGTAGATGAGGTTATTCCCCGGCGGTGAGCGTTGTGTACACACATCATCATAAAGCATCAAGTCTACCTAATCAGGGTGGTGTCGGCCTCCGTCACACAAGAGCAGAGAATTCTTCATCCGTCTTGCAGCCGAGGATGATGAACTCTGATTGCTTTTCCCTCGTCTCTCCTCCATCACTGCAAATTCATCACGCTGACAAATCGCTTTCTGCGTCCCACGTGGGTGTTGGCGCAATCAAACCGTAATGCGCGAGCTAATCGGCCCCAATCAGCACCTGGTTTCTGCGCAGGGCGGGCCGAGAGCAGGAGCAGGTCTGAGGTGTCTCCTGGTGGATTAGGTGGAATCTGAATAGAGAAAATCAAACCAAGAAGGTCCTCGAGGCCTCTTTGTACACAGAAGCATGACTCGAGACGCCGTCGAAAGCGCTCATCGGCTTCATAAATAGACAGTGTGGTGCCGCATTTTCCATTCCAGCTGTCAAATACGCTCAAATGAAGCTGCTTCTTCCTTCACGTACTGAACCTGCGAGTCCTGCAGACCTCAGAACTGTCCGGACACGTGCCAGTCAGCTCTGTCATGACACGTCACAACACTCCTGCTCATAAATAATCAGCCAAAAAGCTAAACGCAGCCGTACTAAAGATAAACCTAACTTCCTGAAACTGAAGGGGGTCATAGGATGAAGAGCTGGTCGGTGACTGACTCATCTGAGCTGGTGATCCAAATCCTCGTCCTGAATCAGGACTCGCGAGTCTGAAGTCTCAGTTGTCCCGGATGCTGCACGTCTTCTGGCCGTCCGCTGAAAAGTCCACGAGTTACCGGACTCCTCAGGAAAAAGCAGCTCAGCCTCAGATGAACTGAGTCCAACGAGTCGTGCGTTCATTGTTTACATCTGTTTCACATGTGCACGTTAACGTCTGATTGACTTACATCTGTTTGGCACGTTTGACTCTTGTGTTCTGTTTATTTTGGACAGCTGGGGCGTAGAGGAGGGGAGATGCAGCGTGATCGATGGGGTCGTTGTGAAGAGTGACTCAGATGAACTCCGATTCATAAAACAAACTCCAGCGGGTTGGTCTGCGTCTCGCTGACGAAGAGGACAAAGTAAAATAATCTTGTTGAAGATATAACAATGGAGGGTGTTGCTGTGGACAGGGACGTCCCCTGGACCGGTTGTCCCTGTGACCCGGCCCGATAAGTTGCTGAAAATGTTTAGATGGACGATCAGACACTGTATAACTAAACTGCTGATTATTGATCTTGGTTGAGGAGCTGTTTTCTGTGTCGAGCCACGAGTCTCGTGATGTCCTCCGTGAAGATCTTTTGGAGTTTCGAACCCGCTGCCTGTGAAACGATTCACGTTCGAATGAACTGACGTCAAACTTTGGTTGAAATAAAACCATCAGAGTAAAATTCTTCTGTTGGTTGAAGCGCGTCGTGACAGCGCCAACACTGACGAGCCAAAACAAGAAACAGAGGGAACCCTCCTGCTGCCCTGAGGTCAAACTGACCCACAAGGTCTCAGTCTGAACACTGAAGCCTTGTGGGGCGGTTTGACCCAAGGGCAGCAGGAAAGTTAAATATGATCCGCCTCATCTCCAGGACACAGTTTAAAACGTAGCCTGGATTCAGTTTTTGCTTTATTTTAAAGTGTTTTGATTGTTTGTGTCTATCAAGAGTCAGAGTCAGAGTCAGAGGTCCAAATCTCACCTCTGACACTCTGAAGCACATTTCTAATGTTTGTATCACTGCTCCGCTACAATCACTCCAATTAATGGAGCCCCGAAACTGATACTGGTACTCATAAAAACACTAATACTTTGAAACAATACCCTTTGCACACTTGTTGATATAATTTCCTTTTTCACTTTGGAAGTAACCGAAGATAAAACCTTTTAAAAAATGTTCGTAGTTTGAAGACGTTTTAAGACAAACATGAATGATAGACCACGGTCTGCTGTGTTCTTAAAGCCACTGGATGATGTTTAAGTACTTAAAGCACTCAGTGTGGGCAAGTACCGAAACTGAACTACTCGTCTTTGGTCTGAAAACACCTGTCATCATCTGGACGCCCCAAAGTCTGACACGCTTGTTTTTAACATGACGTATTCGAGTTCCTAGAATAACGCCGGTCAACGTTCCTGTCAGAGTTTCAGACTAAAAGGATCTTCTGTTGTAAAGTTGTAGCAGTTCTGGTCAAACCTCGACGCCACACAATGAGCACGTGCTTTGAATGACTCTCAGCTACTACCACACCCAACGTCAGCGCAACACCTGTGAACCTGAGCCCGTGCCGTGTTTTCAAGTCCACTTGGCTTTGGCGGCCATGTTCAAATAGGTCTGTTTGAAAAGTAAATCAGTTGGACATGTAAAGCTTCTCTCCTGAGAACTAGATATTTTGCTAACAAACAGAGCTGACTCTAAATAGTTACATCCTTTTTTTAAACAAGCTCTTCTTCTTCTTCTTCTTTTGGCTGCTCCTTCTTCAGGTGTCACCACAGAGAACTAACTCACACGAAGACTTGGCGATTGTTTTTACGCCGGATGCCCTTCTTGACTCAACCACAGACCACTGAGCTACCACAGCCCTCTGTGTGGAGCAGAGAGCTGCCATCTAGGGCGCCCAGGGGAGAAGATGGTGGGGGCTTAAGGGTCTTGCTCAAGGGTCCAGGGTGGAGCAAATGAGGCTGATACAGGTGTGAGTGTTTCACCTTTTCCACTTTTGATGTTGTCGGTACTGGGAGTCGAACCAGTGACCACAGGCCCACCTTCTCTAACCTCTGCACCACCACTCCCCTCTTTTAAACAATCTATTATGGGTCAGAATATGTGCTGGGGATGACTCTCAGCTACTACCACCCCAAGATTTGGATCAACATCTTTAAAACTGACTGACTAGCTGTGGCAGCCATCTTGAATTGGGCTCTCTCAAAGTTAATCAGTTGTAAAAACCCATAAAATGATTATTTTCATCAAGTTTCATTAAAATTTGTCAAATGGTTCTACAGGTTATTTTGCTAACAGAGGCACAGACACATAGAGAAACATTGTTGTCCACCTTTCCATTGTGGTAATGGTGATGAACTCAACAGATGAAGAGACTCGTACTCTTCAACAGAAACGTTCCTGTGGAGAACTGAACCTCCTCCGCTGACGGAGTCCATCGTTTTGGAGAACCGAAGACTCGTTTCTCGTTCAAGACCCTTTTCCTAACAACGAAAACGAGTAATGGAGAATATCAAACATGCTCGGACGCCGTCAGGTGTTTTTCCCAAACTGAAACTTTTAAAAACAATTTTTTTTTTTCAGCTGTGGCGTCTCTTGACTTGAAGATCCGCTCACGGGTGGAGCAGCTGCAGAAACCTCCATCTCAGCTGAGAACTTCATCATCAAGCAGGCGAGGGAAACGTATTTACACCGTTGGGCTGTTTTCGTTCTCTCGGGGAGGCGACGGGGAGGCTGCGAGCGAGCTGAAGGGTGTTGTTGTGCAACGACTGGACGACGGGAGGAATCAAATAAATCAGGTTTTGATGTTTGTTTTCACTTCAGCCTCTTCACCAGATAAGAAAACTGTCCAGCCTTCTCATGAATAGAAAACTGTTTTTCATTCTCTGCAAGCAAGTCGAGCTTTATTTAACCTCAAGCTGGAATAAAATCTGTTTCTATTTCAGTTGCACCACCACTGGAAACAAGACTGTTTTAAAATATGCCAGAGATTTAACCGTGAATGGACATCCTGGACCTGCGGCCGGTTTAATCTGACCAGGTGATCCGACTTAACTAACCCCAGCATTAAAGACCCGAGTTTTCTGCTGCCAGATGTGTGCAGGTGTGTGAAAGACAAGTGGAGTTTTCGTCACGCGACTGATTACAATCCAAACCGGGTGAGTCTTGAAGCTGAAGACAACGAGCTGCTCGCCTGCCGCCCCGTTCCATCTTGAGTTTGTGTCACATTTACTGAACGATCTCACACGTTGTCAGCTGACGTGGAGAAGCTGCGGCAGCCACCTGTGACTGAACTGGCTCTTCACGCTCATCTGTTCCAGACGTACAGCCTGTGATTATTTTCTGAAAGTTTTGTTAAAACCTAGTTGGCCGGGAGATATTTTGCTAACAGCCAAGCAGCCGTGTCTGCAACAGGTCATGCAGAAGTTTCAGGTTAAGGTTTTGCTCAATGAGACGTGGAGTTTGTGTTGAGAATCACTCTGAGCTACTACCACACAGAGTTTCAGCCGCACATCTGTACAGTTGGTAAAAGTACAGTTGTTTTTGTTTGTACGCTTTGCAAGATGGCTGCGGCAGCCATCTTGAATCAGGTTAGCTCCAAATGACTAATGATTTTTATAAAAGCTTGCATCGAATCATGACTGAAGGCAAAAACGCATTCGTCAGTGAGTTGACTCGTGTGAATTACGTGAATGTTGATGTAAATTTGAACAAACAGACACAAAATGAGCCCGTCTGATGAACACGCTTCTATTTACGATGAATAAATTGAATGACTGATGGAAAAATGAAAAGAAAGAGAGCTAACATCCGTTCCCCAAGCTTGACAGAAACAAACTTTAGAGGGATCATGTTGTGTTTTTATGAGGAACAAGCATCAGTTCTGCAGAAAAATGCTTGTGCCGTATTTTTCGGACTATAAGGCGCACTTAAAATCCTTTAATTTTCTCAAAAATCAACAGTGAGCCTTATAATCTGGTGCGCCTTATGTATTAATTCTGGTTGTGCTTACAGACCTTGAACCAATTTTCTGTGGTACATGGAGCTCAAAAAGCTGTCAAAATGTTTTAGTTTTGCTTAAAGCATCTTATAATCCAGTGCGCCTTGTAGTCCAAAAAATACGGTAAATCAAACAGAACGGTTCATTTTCCACATGACGTGTTCTTGATTACGTCCTGATGCTGCTCAGTTATCCAGGTGGATAAATCTAACAAGGTTGAGTCAAGCCCTGGACGAGTTCTTCTTTGTTGAAATGTTTCAATTTTATCTAAAAGACTTATTCAGTCTGAGGAGCCGCAACAAACTCAGTCTTATAAATATCACCTGCTCATAGTGGATCCACCAGTTTGCTGCTGACAGCTAGAACTAGCTGTTCACATTTGTTTAATTATTATCACATTATGTTGCTGCTGTATTAATCCGCCTTGTAGTCACGTTCATGATTTTATTTACCAGAGTATATTTGCATGATTTTCAATAATGAGTATTATCTACGTGATTTTTAGTTCTGGACATTTTGGGGCTGTAACTTCAGAGGGTTTTATTTACAGGTGACCCCCGGTTACCGGCGTTCCCGGTAACCG
>JARVGS010001283.1:3229928-3243629 GCA_031762315.1 Hypsolebias antenori | reverse complement strand
ATGACACATTGGTTTGTGTTAAATAAAAACTTTCAAAGATATAATCATTCCTCTTTCTTATTTTGCTTAATAACATTCAACTCTGCATGTCCTCCCTGAAATTCTGATGTACAGAATCACAAGTCCAAGTGTGAACTGTGCCACAGAGCAAACACAATAAAAACAGCTTGGGTAGCTTGGGCTACAGCACTTGTCCATGTATGCAGTTCTTGACCTTGGCTCCGCCCCTTCCTTTGCAGCATGATGTGTAAATCTTGTTAAAAGATTTTTTTTTTTTTAAAAGGGCGACTCGTCGATGCAGAACGCAGTTCCAGCAGCAGCTCACGGTGAGTTCCTTCAGTTCGTCTCTGCTCCGATTCAGACTTTGTTCAAGTCGCGTTCCAGCAGCGACGACAGATTCCAGCGGCGTTCCACGAGCATTTCAGCTGGACTCTTTTAAAATCCAGTCGAGATGCATTCAGGACTTTCTGCAACGGGCGTTCCATTTCAATTCTCCCTCATGTGATCTTAATGTTTCGAGCGTTCCCGTAAGACGAGTGCAGGCAGTGAACTTCAAACGCTGCTTGATATTCCTTCACTTGGATCGTCCCTGAAAGTTCAAAACATGCAGCCTGCCACAAGAACGGGCCTGAATGTTTGGAATGCAGTCAGGAGTTTTAAACTTCACTTTGAATGTCCAGGAATGTTTTCAACGGCTTTTCAGCTCGTTCTGTGACTAAGGTTTTTGAAATGCTTCATTCTGGCTGGTTCTGTTGGATTCCTGCTGATTCCAAGTAAGTTTGACCAAGACTTCTAACTAAAGGTCAAGCATTCCTTGAAGGAATGCATGTCGCCCACCACCTTTCATGCCAGGACTTTACACAAAGATTAAAATATAAAGAGAAATGTCAGAGTTGGAGCTTTACTGGTTCAGTCGTGAATGGTATGCGAGAGACTGTTGGGAATGACTCTCAGCTACTACCACACAAATTTCCATCCGTTAAATTCCTTGATTTATGGCCTTTGTTGTGTTTGATGAAGCTGCTTAGCTGTGGCGTCCATCTTGAATTGGATTGACTCCGAAATCTAATCCATATTTACACGTAAACCCAACGACTGTTTGCTGAAAGTTTCAACCAAACGAATCCAGTGGATCATAAAACAGTTGTCAGTATTTTTAGAGACAATCCTCAGCTACTTCCACCATAAATTTCAGCTCCTTATCTGTAAAATTATTTTGGGTTATTTGGATCCAGGTAGAAAGACCCCTCCAGGTCTGCGAGGGGAGTCTTTCCCTCTGTGGAGGAGTTCAAGTATCTGAGCGTCTTAGTCCTGAGTGATGGTGGGATGGAGCAGGAGGTGGACCGATGGAACGGAACCTCGTCTTCAGTAACGAGGACGTTGCTTTGGTCAGTCATGGTGAAGAAAGAGCTGAGTCTAAAGGCACAGCTCTGCTTTTACTGGTCTGTCTACTGTCTACTCACATGTGGTCATGAGGTCTGGATCTAAACCTGGACTAAAAGAGATCCTGGATACAGGAGGCTGAATCGAAAGTCTTTCATAAGGTGGCCGGGCTCAGCCTGAGAGTTGCGGTGAGGAGCTCCATCACTCGAGGGGGAGCTCGGCATAAAGCCCCTGACCCTTCATGCTGGAAGGAGTCAGCTGAGGTGGTTCGTCTGATTAGGATGCCTCCTGGACACCTCCCTGTGGAGGTTTTCCAGGCAAATCCCACCAGTAAGACGCTCCAGGGCAGATCCAGAGCTTGATAGAAGGATTAAATGTTCTTCATATTGTTCCTGGCCTCGTGGTCTGGTGAAGGAGCTGGAGTGTTGCTGTGGAGAGGGAGGTCTGGGTGTCTCTTCTGGACCTTCCAAAACTGAAGCGGTAGAAGACAGAGGCGGCGAAGGAAATGTCTGATCGCCATCTTTGTGCTTGATGAGGTCACGTTGCTGTGACATCATCTCACATGTGACTGACTTCAGTGGGTAATTAGTTGTAGTCGTTCAATGATTACTTCCTCAGCATTTTAAATTGTCCAGTAATCTATGAACTATTTTGCTAACAGCGCATACAAATGAGCACGCAGACACACCCGTTGTCTCCTTCACCTTTTATAATAATTTAAACTTGATTTAATTCCTGGGGCGAGACAAATGCAGCATGAATGACTAAGTGTTTGACTTTAAAGTAAGAATATCAGTTTCAAACAAATGAAGCTGTTTGTGAAGGACTTGAGTGAGTCTGTCTGTCAGCACTGAGTGCAGCAGAGTACACCAAAGAATGTACATCCACCAATGATTGCCAATTACCCTAATCAAATTTCACACCCCACCGAGGGATTCACGGGCCCCTGATCAGATAGCAAACATAAGTTGATTAAAGTACATGTTTGCTAAAAGACTGCAGCGACAGAAAACCAACACAGTGTCAGAAAACAAACAAAACGACGGCTCGGCAAAGAAAACAGATTTAAAAACAAACATTTACCACGACTGCTTCTCCATGTTCGAACAGACGAGGGATTTTAAAAGGTTTCTGCGCTCACACGCCTCATAACAAGTTTAGTTCTAGTTGCATTAACTTTATTGTGTAAGAAGTCTGCATGAGGTCATGTAAAATCTTTAATAAAGGTCATAAATCTGCTCTCGTAAAGGTTAGTGTTGAGCTGATCGTCGTGAGGCGCGTCCTCAGAAGGTTCAGCAGTTCCTTCAGTCGTTCCTCTGATTTATAGAGTTCACGCTGAGCAGGATGATATATTCTAAAAATTTACCGTATTTTTCGCCCTATAAGTCGCAGTTTTTGTATAATTTGCAGTGACAAATTCATGGATTTATCCCATATTTATAAACCGTTTGGCTGAGATATGACCGTTTTCCTTCATTCTGACTGAAAATATTGAACACTACCATTTTCAGCTGCTAGATGACACTTGTGTTGTATGGCATGCTGTTGTATCATATAATAGGTAAAAGTGGCTATTAATGACACAATCTCCTTGCCACAGTTGTCTGCCTGGCGCTTCCACCAAATCAGCTTCATTTTGCTGCGCTGCCCTGATGAAATGCAGCTGATTTGACCAATGAAGTGTATTTATTAAGTAAAAGTTCGACTGAGACACGCCTTTACTATAAAGTCGATCAAATTAATTGTTTGAGGTGTTTATCTTTTTTAATTTCGAAGAAATGCACAGCGAGTCGCCCTCTGCACGTTCATGTTTCCGCGCATCGGCTTTTGAAATGCAGCTGATTTGATCATCAAAGTGCATTTATTAAGGAAAAGTTAGAGTGAGACACACCTTTACTATAATTTCAAGCTAACAAATAATTGTTTTTAAGTGGTAATCTTGTTAAATTCTTGTTAAAGTTCTCCCGTGGCCGCCATTAGGCAGCCAATCGATTACTGGCACAACACGGCCCACATTTCCAGGTTGTCAGCGGTGACTTGTAACAGAAGCGATGTATTTATGCATTTTTCCACATTTTTTTTTAGACATACAGTATTTGGACTCATGTGACTAATAGGGTGGCTTGACGTATGCGATGGAAAATAAAGTAAACGAAAATGTGTGTTTTAGTTTTTTTTTTTTTAAACCCCAAAAGGGAATTTAGAGTTCTAACTTTAGGAATAACCAAGTTTGACCTTTCATTTAAGTAACAGGAAGACGACGTTTGAGAATCACATCCTCATTTTCACACAGAACTATCAATAAGAACAGAAAACGTATGAACGTCAAATCTAAAAGATGACAGAGTTTTGACAAATAAATAATTTTGTTGCGTTGAGAAGTAACCAAATTAACTGCATGAAAGGAACATGTAAAAATATATTTTCATGCACTTGTTGGACAAAAATGTTTGCTGCAAAATGCAACTTTTTAGGATCTGAAATATTCATTTTTCTGTAAATGAGATAAACTCTGTGTGGTCAGAAGCTGTTTTTGATACTTGTCAATCACCAAGTTTAGACCCAGGAATAAAAAATAAATGATAAGTCTGACGAGGCAGCGCCCCCACTCTGAATGGGGTTTGGAATGACTCTCAGCTACTACCACATCGAACTTTAGCTCAATATCTAAGGCATTTAATGAGATGCAGCCGTTTGTGTGTTCGTGGCTGTTTTATGAGATACAGCACGTTGGTAACAGAGTGACACACTAACATACACACACGTGCACACGCACAAGCAAAATGGAGATAACCGTCTGTGTCAGACAGGGACAGCAGTTTTTCTTTCCCTTGGATTTTAATATTTTAATTATTTTTATCATCTATGAGCTTTTATGGAAACAACATTAAATCATGAACGTTACACTTTATACATTTTGCTCTAATATATGATTTACTTTATTTTTCCACTCGTAGAAATTATAGTTTCAGACCCGGTGACGTCCCTTTTACAAAAACATCCTGAATAAATGATGAAATCAACTCTAAAATCATCCACCAGTGACAAACGCTGAACGTTATCATTAAAAATCATCTTCAAATGTTAACGGTCGTGACGACGGACCACAGAGCCCGTGCGCAGTGTGTCTATTGTGTCATTAAAGTTCATGTTTCCTGGTGGGTTCCGGTTAATGAAACGTTTGTTCTCGTGCTTCCTCGTGGCGTCGCGACTCCCGTTTCAGAGCGACGCTGCAGCCGAGCGAAGCCCAAACCACAACCGCTTCCACGTGTCGGCGAGGCGGCGGCCAGATGGGCCTTCGACGGTTAGCTGTTCCTCTTCCGTGTGTGCACATGTTGCAGTCATGTCCCAGGATGTGCACGGCTGTGTTCACGTGCACGCTCACATGCTCAAAGTGTTGATGTGTTGAACACACGCAGCCGATGCACCTTTTGACGTTCGTCACAGATCGTTTGGATCACTTTGTCCGTTCTGCAGTTCAGCTTTTGTCTGCGCTTGTTCTCTTTCAGAAAATACTTTAACTAGTGTGGAGTCATTATTATTATTATTATTATTATTCTTTCAGCTGCTCCCTTCTTCAGGAGTCGCCACAGCGAACTAAGTCGCACGAAGACTCTGCAATTATTTTTATTCCGGCCGCTGCATGGAGCAGAGAGCTGCCATCTAGGGGAGCACATGGGGGGTTGAGGGCCTTGCTCAAGGGCCCAGAGTGGGGTAAATGAGGGTGGAGGCAGGTGTGGATGCTTCGTATATCCCACCCACATTTTGATGTTGTCAGTTCCGGGAGTTGACCCTGCGATCTTTTGACCACAGGCCCACCTTCTCTAACCTCTGCGCCACCATTCCCCTGTTGTTGTTATTTACACCTGCCTTGTTTACAGGTGCGTTCACTGTCGTGGTCAGAGCAGGCGCTGGACCATGAATGAAACTCTACAAGAGAGTCAACCTGATTCAAGGCGGTCGTCACAAAAACGGCTCCAGCTCCATCAGTCTCCCAGGTGCAGAGCTCAAACTGGATGTGGTAGTAGCTGAGAGTCATCCGCCCTGAATGCGTCTCGCGGTGTTGAATGAAACGGAGCACGAAGCCGAGGTTTGAACTTCTGATGTGTCCCAACACGGACTGGAGTGTGAAACTCCTTCGCTGGTTCAGACTGAACGACGAGCATCAAAGTCTGAGGCGACTTTCTGCCTCGTTAATTAACATGAACAGGTCGCGTTAAGAAATGTGGCACGATGATGGACGACCAGCTCTGTCTCGCACTCATCCTCCTCTCCACCGAGCAGCACGATAAATTTGACGCAGCAGCACGTCTCGCAGCTCAGGCCCTGACGTTGCAACACTTCTGGGACTGTGCAAAGTTTCTGCCGCTGGTCCAAAACAGAGCGGAGCTTCTGCTGTTTGGTCGACTAAACAGGGACTCCTGTCACTCAGTTACTTATTAACCTCCACCGGCTACTGGCAGCTGACTAACTAGGCTCACGATGAGTTATCTTATCTAGACTCAGTCATGGTAGTTTGTTCGTGTCAGGAACGTCAGCTGGCCCTGACATCTCTACAAAAGCAACCAGTGAAGCACGAAACCAGCCAAGGCAAAACGGCAAAACTGTTAATCTGCAACGTAAAGCCGAAGCAAACAGAAGTGCTCTGAGCTTTAGTTTTAATACACTTGCATGAAAATTTAAAAATAAATCGCAATCTTCCTCATGAACTGGTGTAAAGAAGAGGAGAGTCAAAGGTCTAAAAGAGAGAAAACGAACGACTGTTGTTCCGGTCCCAGTTTGTGAACTCAAACAAATAAATTTACAGTGGTCCAAGCTGGAAGTGATGAAAGCTGTTCGGTCTTCAGCTCGCTCGGATCAGAGCTTACAGAACATTTCACTTCAGAGTTAATCTGTCCATCTCATTTCTAATGACTCATTCTGGCCACCATCAAACCAGACGAGGCCCGAGGGCCAAAACTGGCCCCTGGACAAGCTCCATCCGGTCCCGCAACTTTGAAATAAGCTGATTAAGACTTGAATTAAACAATAAAACTTCAGAAGAGTAAATTAAATGTTTTGGACCGATACGTCAGATGAAGAAAGGCGAACACTATTTGTTGAAGTCATGTTTTGAACACTAGACTGAACCTAAAACTTCAAAAAGCAAACGCGCGCCTCTTTTTGTTTTTCCTGCATCTTCAAGCTGATACTGTAAATACGTCATCACAACAGCCGTGTACAGGAAGTGTTCCTGGAGTTTTGATCGAGCCTGCAAGAAAACATCTGAAAACGTCTTCCAGATGATCTGTCAAAGAAAATGTGCTTTCCAACATCTGTTGCTTTAAAAGTCTTGATGTGGTTCACTCCTGGGTTAAACAACAACTTTACAAACAATCATGTTTCCACTGCAACGTGTTGACTTGTTAAAAAAAAAAAAAAGTCAATTTGTAGAAAACTGGAGGAACTTTGGACCGATCTGCTCTTGGTCAGGACCAGGCCTCTGTGAACAGAGAGTGATCTGAACATGTGTGAGGAACAGAGGAAACTCCTGACCCTCCTGTGGTGTCGACATATCGCCGGCCGGTTCTCCACGTCTCAGCAGCTGGAACTAATTACCAGCAGTTCACCGAGACGGAGCTCCTCGTTCACTTTCTCTCTGAAGCGTGCACTCGTTTTTCTCTTTTCCTCTCCCGCTCTCTCTCTCTCACGCCCTCATCTTCCTTCACGCTGACATCTCTCCCCCTCACCTCCTGAAATGTCTCAACTTCCCTTCGAACCTCCTCCTCTCGTGCAGGAGCTTGGGTGAATGTAAACATCCAGGTCCCAGCAGTGCAGCCCAGTACATCAGCCTGGATCTGGATTTGATCTGAGAGCACCACAGACCTGCCCGACGTGCGCCCGTGCATCGTCTCGGGTCGCACAGGAAACACCTCAGACCATGTGGTCCAAGTTTACGGTGGAGCAGCACATCTGTTCGGACACATCTGCTGAAAACAGGAGGCGAACTTACCTGGTTCGCGATGTGGCTGAGGAGTTCACTGCTTGGAGACGAATCCAGCCGCTGGAGCAGAGTTGCCTTCAGAAAGCTGCATGCTACTTCAGAGGGAAGAGGAGCGTGAAGAGAGGCAGAAGGACCAGCTCAGACCTGGTCCAAGCAGCTGACGGAGGCTGCAGGAAGAGAAAGGAACACGAGTCCAGAGGCAGGCGGCTCGGCAGCGGCTTGAATCGTCTTCTCTCCCTCAGCACCTCGCAGACACTCGTGCTATCTGTGCGTTCAGGTCATGCTCAAAGTATGTTCTGCAGAGCTCAGGGAAACCACATCCTGTTACATGTTTACCTCCCCCCCTCCCTCTTGAACCTTTCTCTGCTCTGTCTGTGAGAAGCCTGAGCTCCAGCCTCGGCTCAGAGCTGCCTCTCTCTGACGCTCTGTCTCTCCGGCAGCCGCTCCAGTTCCACACGACTGACTGAAGAATCCATCTGAGGAGGGGAGAGGAGAGCAGACGAGGAGGGGGTGACAGAGGCAGACAGGAGGAGGAGAGGGGGGCGAGGCTTTAGTGGGAAATACCAGAGTCTGAGGAAAGGGAAGCGGCTGCAGGAACAGGAGGGAGGGAGGTGGTTTAACAGACTTAGGTGGGCTGATCGATAGTTTGAGAGAACGAAGCAGAAGCTGGACCTCCAGTCGATACACGAAGACCTGCACGCTGCGGAGCAGGACTCCTGAGGTCCACCTGACTGCAAATAAAAGACTTGTTTATTGAGTTTACTCATGTGATGCAGATTCCTTTTTGTCCTCGATGCTTCTCAGGAAGAGTCAGGATGGACCACACACACTTCTTCTTGAAGGCAGTTTGTTGGAACTGAAGCTTGAAGAACATCACACTCAGTGTTTAAAGCCCAGGACTTCCTGTTGTCCACGTTCTGATGGACAAACTGCAGAAGAAGTGTCAGGAGGGGAAACGTTAAGGCAGGTTGCATCATGGTCACCATGGTAACGGGTGTCTCTCACTCTATGACAGCGCTCTTAAAACGACAGGCAGAATTGCAGAGTGGAAAAGAAGCCTCAAGTGAGCTAAAGCCTGAATCTAACCGCAGCTCTTGGCGACAGTTTGGCCGTCGTTATTCACGAGGAGCTTCCTATTGTTTGGAGATGTTCCTCGTTTGAGTTTCAGAGGCTCGTTGTACACATTTTGAACTTGTTTAAATTTTAATTGTGCAACAAGTTTTATCTCAAAACAACCACAGGGTTGTTGCAGGAGACCCTCAAGATATCGTCATGCCCTTAAGTGAGAGACTGGGAGAAAAAAGACAAACATGTCCAAGTTTTAAAGTTTACATTTTATAAGAAGTGTAAAGATTAAAATTATTCATGGGCAAAATATTTACAAAGTTTGGACAAGTTTGGCAGGATCACATTGTAAGTGGGGTGACATTTTTAAATGAGCAAATAGAAAAATGTAATATATAAAAATAATATATATATATATATATATATATATATACAGTACTATATTATATATGTAAAATATATAATATAGTATATATACATATTTATATATGTATATATACTATATTATATATATATAAACTATATAACGTAAAGTATATACATATATATATATATATATACATTATATGTAATATATACTGTACTATATATATATATAACATATAATATATACTGTGTATGTAATATATATACTATAACAATAATGTGTATGTATATATAATAATAATAATAATATAATATTTATAATAGTAATATATATTTTATATATATATAATTTAAAGAATTGGTGATTATTTTTACACCAGATGTTCTTCCTGACACAATTACAGACCACTGAGCTACCACAGCCCTCGGTGTGGAGCAGAGAGCTGCCACCTAGGGCGCCCGCGGGAGCAGATGGTGGGGGTTAAGGGCCTTGCTCAAGGGTCCAGACGTGGGGCAAATGAGGGTGGAGGCAGGTGTGGGTGTTTTACCTTTTCCACCCACATTTTGATGTTGCTGGTCTGGAGAGTTGAACCGGTGACCTTCTGATCATGGGCTTGCCTTCTCTAGCCTCTGCACCACCACTCCACCTTGTTATATATTTCTTGCTTTAAAAGTGTTTAAACCCGTTTGTCAGTCTGTGTTTTATAATTTTTATTTCATGTAAAACACTTTTTAAAGTGCAAACATTATAACTGTTTTCTGAAGCCTCAACATCTGGTTAATCCATGGAAAGGACATTTTCACCACAAACTTTCACAGAGATGGATAAAAACACTTGTAGCTCCCAAACAGTTTCTTTACAGTTTGATGGCAGCTGAGACAGAGACAGACAGACTGAACACACCAGATGGGCAGAAATACATTTTTTTAGGTGGAATAAAATGGAACAAGGTTGAGTTTCTTCTCGTCTCTGCTGCCCCCTACAGGAACAAACCCTCATCTGCAGGTGGATGTTCATCACAAAGCTCCAGCAGGAGACAGCAGCATGTTTCAAACATAATTTGGGCGGATTAAAAGCAGCTACAACAGAAAAAGAAATCTTTCTTTTTAAAATATTTGCTTTAAAGATTAGCAAACATTTTAAAATGTGAAGATTCAGCAGGATGGTAAATAAGGGGATATAAATAGTAAAAGTTCTTCCAAACCCAGCAGAACCAGTTGGCTTTTGATGAGTTGTCCTAATTACAGCACTGAACACGCTGTGATCAACCTGACGAGTCGTCTCAGTGAAACCAGTACTCGGGGCTGCTCAGACTCGTTTCGGGACTAATGGGCCTCTCCTCCTTTTCTTCCAGAGACCCGACCATGTTCTGCTCAGAAGAACCTTCCTGCAGGCTTCAACATAACAATGCGTCTCCTTCAAAGATGGACACTTCCTGCCGTGTCTGCAGCCCCATTAGACTCTAATCACCTGTTTTAGCAGCAGAAAGCACCAGGAGTCCAGCCCTGGAGGGGCAGCTCTCCCCCCACCCTCACATATAAAAGGTTCAAAAGGTCATTCTGGGAAATCCTTTCAGTAAAACACCTGAAGTCAATATCAGGCTGCTAATGTTGGGTTGTTTTCCATCTGTTTGAGTGAAATCGAATCAAACCGACGCCAGAAGCTTTTGGCACTGAGACTCAAAGGGCTCCAACGATCAGCTGCAGTTTAGCTGCGGGATAAGAGCTAAATTAGAATTACGTTAGATTATATTTTCTGGACAGCATGGTTCATTTTTGCACTTTTGATGGCTTTATTGTGTACATGCAAATTATGTGTTCAACGGTGCGTGAGCTCATGAGAGTTCTGACCTTTCTGAGTAAACTGAACGTGCAGGAATGGAGTGAGAGGAGTGAAACGTGACCAACGGGTCGAAGCGGCAGCGGGGTGTCGGTTCTGGAAGCCGAACACGAGCGGCTCAGACTAAGGATGAGGATGAGCAGATCAAAGCACGCCACAGAAAAATGACGAGGTTGTTCAATTACAGTATTTGGACCTCAGCTTCTCTGTGAAGACGTGACATCACCCCCGGTGTTTGAAATGAACATTTTGTTGTCGTTTAGGAAAACGATCATGCTTCTGTGTTAACTTACAAGGCAGAGTTTGCATTTTGCAAATGTGTATCCACCATAACCGAAAGTGAAAATCTTAACAGGAATCAGGGTCAGAGTTAGACTGAGGGTCCAAAAATAAGGTTACGTTTAAGGTCAAGTATCAGGGTTAGCAGTTTAGGTTCAGGGCCATGGATCAGGTTAAGTTTAGGGTCAAAGGTCAGAGATTAGATTTATGGACAGAAATGAAGTTTTAGGTTTGGAGTCCAGAGTCCAGGTTAGATGTTGGGCTGGAGGAGGTGGTTCCATCCTCGTAAATCCTTTTGGTCCAACTGGATCACACTGGCTGTTTATCTACAACTGATTAACTATTAGAGTCAATGCATTTCAAGATGGCTGCCTCAGCCAACACAAGAATTGCCTTTAAGTCATTTGGCTGCTCTCGTATCGGGTGTCGCCATGGTGGACGGTCTGCCTCCGAGTCCAGTCGGCACCAGAACTACACAGGAAGTGCTTTTTAAAGGCTGATTTGAGCTTATTGTGAAGATTTGTTCCAAATGGCTTCACGGTGTTTCTGACGTTTCTCATCATCAAATAACGTCTGTTTAAAACCGCGGGCGACGTGCATTCCTCAAAACGTAAAAATGACTTTCAATGTTTTTCTTTAAGTTAAACACTTTCATTAAAAAAAAAAAAAAAACTTTTCAGTGGCCAGTTTATTTGCTTTAAAATGTAACGACTTATTTTAGACACATTTATGTAAAAATCCCAGAATGGGGTGAATGTGTGGTAAGAGTTACCGTCCCTGATTGATGATGTCACCGATGCCACGACCAGCTGTAAAAGAACGCTGAAGGCCACCTCTGTTTGTTGTACGTACACGTTATAAATAAAGTTTGAGAAAAAAGAAGATGCAGGAGAACAGAGACCGTTCCCGTCGCGTCATTAGTGACAATGGAAGTGAAAGATTCTGTAGAGAATGAAAGAAATGCTGGAACACAATGTGGTCACCAGACCAGAACCTGAACCAAAAACTGGATTTCAGGAATCTGGGGGAGACCCTCTCAGATGTTGTTGGTGCAGTATATATATGAGGAGCTGCTCCTATATAATTTAATGCTTTTTTTTTGTCTATTTCCACAGGGAACATCCAGTTAAATGTATATTTTAGCTTCCACTGTACCTGCACTAGATAAATAGTAAGCATCTTACCTGTAGCCAGATCCATTAAAGAACAGCTGCTGGCTTAAGTCCTGGTTTACATCTCCTCCCTTAGATTAGAGGTCCCATGGACCTCTAATCATCTGATTAACTCAAAACACCTGCAAAGGCCTTTAAATGTTCTCTTAGTCTAGTTCTGAAGGCTACACAATCATGGGGAATACTGCTGACTTGACAGTTGTCCAAGCGCTTCAAGAACCACCATGCACAGACGTATGCAAGACATGGGTTCCAGCTGTCACATTCCTTGTGTCAAGCCACTCCTGAACAAGAGACAGCATCAGAAGCGTCTCGCCTGGGACTGCTGCTGAGTGGTCCAACGTCTCTGGATGGTAGAGATGAGCCAGCAGCTCCTCTGAAGTAGCTCTTCAGACTAGACCCAAACATTCAGGTCCACATTTGGTAACGATGACATCACAACTCAGAGTGATCAGAAGATGCTGATGATACTCAAGTATTTTACAAATTTTAATCATTTTGGCACAGTTGGTAGAGCTGCCACCTCTCAGCGAGAAGGTTGTTGGTTCAAATCCTGGCACAGGACCTTTCAGGGTGGGGTTTGCATGTTCTCTCTGTGCTGTGTGGGTTTTCTCCAGGTACTCCAGTTTCCTCCCACAGATCAAAAACATGCATGTTGGACTGATGGTAACTCTAAATTGTCTCTAGGTGTGACAGAGTGACTGGATGTTTGTCTCATGTGTTTCCATGTGTCTCTGTGATGGACTGGAGACCTGTCCAGGTGTCCCACGCCTCTCGCACAGTGACTGCTGGATGTGGACACCAGCGACCCTCGCGTCTCAAAAGGGAAGAAGTGGGTACAGATGATGGATGGATGGATATTTTAATGGGACAGTCTGAAAACAAGTTCCATTCGTGACTTTATTTCAGTTTATAGCTTCAAAACCATTTTCATTTGACCTTTAAGGAAAACGAAGCCGAAGGTTGTTAAATGTGTACGTTAGCATTTTTTCAACAATGTGGTTGCTGCAGATTTCCAACACCGCTAAAACCCTTGAGTCTGATGCTCTTTCTGAAGTTTCTACACGTGACCGTTTAAAACGTGCACTTTCTGTCTGACTTCATGAAAAGATGTTTTGTATGAAATGAAGCATATGGACACACAACGCCATGTGTACATAAAGAACTGCACCCATGACCTGGATCAGTGCAGTTAACATTAATTACCTCTGACAGCGGAGGGTAAACTGACTGAAGTTTGCATTTCTGCAGGGCTGCAGCTCATGGTTGTTATCCAGATACTTTTTATGTTTTGTTTTGGCATGAAAAGAGGATCAAAATGCTCATATCGGATGATAAAGTGAAACTCTGGGAAAGCATGAATTTAGATCACATCATAAACAGGTGCTGGTCATAAAATTAGATTATCATGAAAAAGTTGATTTATTTCAGTAATTCCATTCAAAAAGTGAAACTCGTATATTCATTCCTTACACATAGAGACTGATATAGTTCAAATGTTTATTTCTTTAAATTTTAATCTTCTTCTTCTTCTTTTTCTTTTGGCTTTTCCCTTTTCAGGGGTCGCCACAGCGAGTCATCCTCCTCCACCTCACTCTGTCCTCTGCATCCTC